>JAUMHP010000072.1:7778220-7799354 GCA_032361065.1 Enteromius trimaculatus | reverse complement strand
GGTGACCTTTAACACAACTTATGACCCTTATTGTTCAGTCCTGTCTTTCATACACACACACACACACACACACACACATACAATAATGTTGTTATAATCAATGCATAATTTCCCTGCCATCGGGCCATCAAGCTGAAAATGTAATACAATAAAATTTAGGTGCAGTAAACTGAATACAAAAAATGATGTATGAATGATTTTACAAATGATTCTAGATTTCGAAATGCTCTTATTTTTAAGAACAATGGATTTTATTACAATAAATTAATACAGAAACTATATTAATTTTGTACATTTTTTATGCCGAGTTAACCTCGCTAACGAAGTGCATCAGAAGTTCAAGGAAGCACTCTGACTTTTTGAATTGGATACTAATAGAAGATCAATATTAGAACACAAGCAGATCTTTGAGTCAGCAGAACTTCGTAATATTATGGTCACATGCAACATACAGTAATGAGATCGCTCCATAATCGCCCACCATCGGCTGTCAGCTTGATGATTATTTGATTCACAGCTCCAGAGAGAGAAAATTACAAACAAATAAATGAATATAAACAACGGCTCATTGACAAGGAACTCCACTTAGAGCAGATGAAAAAAAAAATCCTGCCTCTTTCTTCATGGCTTCTAACCCGCCGGGTTGAGTCTGATCCGTTTTAAATGTTCTGGCACAGCACTGGGAACTCGGGACCGAGGGAATTCACCCACATGATAATTTCATTTAATTGGCCTGTGCAATAATTTCTGCACATTATGGTGACTGAAATGTGCCGATACTAATTATCAAAGAGAGAGAGAGAGAACAAAAGATTTAGAGAGAGGGGGTGGGGGGTTCCCTGACATGAGACATGCTCTCAGATAATTATGATAAAGATGATTGAAGGAAATAAAGTTCATAATCATTCATTTTGTTATGGAACCTCATACCCAAAAATGTGTCAATAACACACACAGCACCTCTGGAAGCATTAAGATGGAACAATATCAAAGAAGTTCTACAGCAGAGATTATTTATCATTACCGGATTTATTTGTCATTTATGACCTAAGAACATGCATACATTTTATTAAATGTAATGAAATTAAAATTCACAGTTGCCACTTTGAAGAAAAATATGGGGAAAAAAGTCCCATCCGTCATTTGTTACCATAGAAAGGTACAGCAAAACAAAGATCAACTGCTTTAAAAACTAAGTTCCAAGAAACTTATACAAATACAAAACACATTATTATACAAATGTAGAGAAAGATTCAAAACTTATTGTGCAGCTCCTCCCCTTCAGCCACCTGGCTCCGGTTTTCTTTGTGGCACTCACTATTCAAGATTCAACCAATTCCCAATGACAAGAATAAAAGTTATAATCTTCCATTTTTCCCCCTTAAATATCATCTTACCTCACAAAAATAACACTACAAGAAGTAAACTGGTCTCCACATGCTGTTTCAAGATTCTACAGTCAACTACATTCTCAGATCGCCCAGTTTTGCTCTTTATGCCTAAAGGTAAAGCTTTTTATTGACCTCCTGTAATTGTGCGCCTGCCCAGAGGTCAGGATTATTTCAGATTGAAACGGTAAATAATTGATCTGGCTTTGCTGAGGTCTGAGGGCTGCTAGAGGTAAACCAACTTATTTATGTAGCACATAACACTGATATATGATTTTATTGGACTGGACGTGGCAGGGAAGGAGTGTATACAGATGCTCTATTCTGCCCCCATCCACTCAAATGTTCATGTGGACAATGAGGTTGATGGTTTATTAACACACCAATGGACAGAAGATGAGATAAGCGCGAAGAGCAGGATGGAGAATTATAAAATGCATAGGGAAAACAATGCTCAGAAGTACACAAGGAGGAGGGAAAGATGGCGAGTAAGGAAACAAAAATCATACTCCTCAAGGGTCAGAGTGAGTCAGTGTGCGGACACACACAGTGTGCAGTGTGCTGTAGACGAGGATTACAAGAAAACAAGATGCCATGTTTTCACACTTTAGCTCCAAAGCTGTCAGCATTAAAGGCCACTTAAAAAGACATTTATTTACTATGAGAGGCCACTGATTAACATTTCAGGGACAAAATTCATTTTACAGGTTTTACATTTAGACTTTTTCTGAACTGTCCTGTGAAAGATGTTCTTGCATATTCTTTCCAACAATTACTTTATTTATTCTTAGCCTTTTTGCCCTCAATCAAATTTTTAGTTAAATTTTTAAAATGTAATATTCTTAGGGGTTCGAGCGCAGAACGCTCTGACTGTTAGGATTTTAATTATTCTTCTGCCCTAAAACTGATCGTGCAGCAAAACCGTCCGAAAAGACGGACCTAAAATCAAACCTACAGCGCAAAAAACTAACATTTCGGACATTTTTTGGGCTGGTTCACATATAGTTTGTCGTAAACTCAAAAACATTACATCGTTACGATCCTTGGGACAAATCGAAAAACTGGATTGCGGCGGATTTTCTCTAGGACGCACTGCAAAATTGAGCTATATCCGAAACCAACTTTTGCGAACTAGTCATAGGTTTTTTCACCCGATCGGAAACTAAAACACTTCAGAAATGTTCTATAGACATTGAATATAAATAATAATAAAAAAAAATAAAATAAAAAAAAAAGTTAATTGGTGGAGGGTAATTTTGATTTGGGGCGTAAAACAGTCTGGCAATAGCCAAATATTATTTGGACTATAACTCAGGAACGAAATTAGGTATCTTCACCAATCATGGTAGACATGTGTATAAGCTCAAACTTTAGTCAAATAATTAAAAAAATTGTACATGGCCGCCACCGCCCAATTAATTTTGAGCACTTAATGGAGGTCGATCGGAGCGAAACTCTGTAGGCAAGTTCGACTCATGGCCCTAAAGGTCTGTAAGAACTTCACTTCAGAAGAAATCAGTCAGTAGTTGGAGCTAACAAGTTTTTGAATCTCTTACATCATATGTACATCTATACTTCAATGTTTGTGATAAGAAACTTTACATGACAGCTGAATTCGGACAGCGAGTGCACTCATCTTAAAGCCTCTGACTTGCCGTTGCATCCATAACCTCAACACACTTGTGTGTGACTGTAAAACGTGTGAAAAACAGTTTGATTTATATTTGTGACCATCGTAATATATTACTTTAACTGTAAAGACGTTTTAGTGTCCGCGTGTTCCCATAATTTTCACAAGCAGAAACTGTATATATGTGAAGATTTTTTCAGTGTTAGGCTGCAATGACCATGGACGAGTAATCTTTTTTTTTTTTTTTTTATCATTTATTTATTAATTATCTTTATTTATTTATAATTTACTTTGTCTTATCAAACTGGCAGCTTTTTTCCCCCACTTGTTCTTAACTTGTTTATAAGTACACTATGACAAAATATACATGTTAAAGATAAATGATTTAAAAACAATTTTTATTTAAGAAGATTTAAATTAAAATTTTAAGTCATGTTTTATTAATTTATTTAAATGATTTTATTGTGTAAAATCAAAATGGTTTGAGGAAACTGCTGTACTTCCTTTAATAAGCCTATAGGTCTGCAGACAAGTTCTGAAACATTGTTTGTTAAGATATAACAAGTCCATATCCAGCTCGTAACAAAATCATTTAATCCCTAATCTCTCATCTTTCTCTGCCTATAGTCTGCTATCCCTACCAAATAAAAACAGAAACGCAATAAAACATGTGAATGCACATGGGCTTTTAATGATCTTAGTGTTGTTCACTTTGAGTAAAAGGACAAAAACTGGATAATCAAAAAAAGCCTGAAAAATAGCCTGAGATTATCAATTAACAGAAGACAGGAGATTTCATGATGGTTTTGTGTACATACGTGATCTATCAAATCCCAAATATAAATTCACCATCCCACACCTCCTTCTCCATTAGGATCCATGTCCTCATCTCAGAGTAGCTCTACATTGTTCTTGGCAATAAAGACATTTGACGTGTAAGCCTCCTCGCCGCCCACCCTCCCGATCTCCCTCGCTCACTCTGTTTCCGCGGTTACCAGTCGCTCTGCTTGGTTATGCAATGCACGCCGCTTTCAGGCTCCGAGACGGGACCTATAACCACACGACTGCCATCGGCTACGGACAGAGAACGGCAGGGTGGGGAGCTCGCAGCCTCAAGTCGCCGATCTGCCGACAATCCGGAGGAGTTTGCGCGCATCTGTAGCACTTCTACACCCACGGAAAAAGAGGAGAGCAGAACAAGAAAGGAAAGAAATCGCGGAGGAGGCAAAAGAGGGAAGGTGGGGGCCGATATTTCTTACAAATGCTAAGATACCCTGCTTTCAGATTTTAAAAGGGTCAGATAGACAAGAGTGACAGAGCAGAGAATGAGAGTGTGTGACAGCGAGAGGGAGGGGAGAGAAAGGAGGGGAGTCGAAGAGTGATTTTTTTTTTTTTTTTTTTTTTTTTTTTTAGTAAAAGGAGAGAGGGAACCAGAAAGGAGGAGGGGGAAAGCGTATTTCTCCAAGCATCTCTTGAATGAAAGGTGTAAGGCAAAGAATATAAAAATAAACAATGCATAGAAGCATAAAAGAATAACTGAATGAGCGTAGAACAAAAGGAAGGGCTGGTGATACATAAGGAGGCTGGAATACTGACACAGAAAGAGCAAGAGAAAGCCAGAGGGAGAGAGAGAGAGCGTGAGCGAAGGGGAGGGACGTTAGGGACTGAGATTGTTGTCTGCGTAACGCACACGGCTCAAGGAGATGCTGTTGTAGACCTACTCTTTCTCTACCGCTGAATTTCTCTTTTCTCCTTTACGGTATCAGGGACATTGGATGTTTGGCCAGCTGGCCCTCATGTTGCCGCCAGCCCAGCTATGCCTCTCCTGTGATGAGCCCACAGCATGCTGGATCTTCCCCCAGATCTCCCACGCCGTAGGGTAAGACTCCCTGTTTTTCATCTAGCTTCTGTGTACTAGTCAGTCTGTGTACCTTGCTTTCTTGTCCACTTCGCCGAGCTGTACGTTTGGCCCCAGGCAGCTTTATCGAGGTTCATGTTCTGGTACCTATCTGTGGGAACCTGGTCATATACGCTTCTATGTCTGCTCCAACAAATATGGCACCATAAACTATGACGGGATGAGAAAAGAGAAATTGTTTAGTCTGCGCAGCAGAAGCGAATAGCAAGTGAGAAGGTTTAAACGTACAGTAAATCATCTCAGCTGCCGAGAGTCGTCCTGTTGTAGCAGCTCCGCAGGGAAATATCATTTTCTGAGGGGGAAATCCATCACAGAGGTGGGGGGAGACATCCTCTTTTGTGTTCATTACGCCACACTTGCAACTGGGCAATCAGCAGAGAGGGAAATCTCACCCTCTGTGGCCGCTCGGATGAGCGCTTCTGGCAGCCGCCAAAAAAAAACAAAAGAGGCTTCCATGTCTTGTCGATTGTTTGTCTTATTCTGCTCTCCTGTTTCTCCACAGATAAGCACCCTGGAGATAGAGGTGGGGGGGTCAGAATGGGGACGACCACCGTCAGCATAGAGGAGGTTCGAGCGCAAGAGGGTAAAGAGGAGCGAGAGGAGTCCATCTTGGCCCTGCTGGGCATCATTGGCACCTTCTTGAACCTCTTCGTCATCGTGTTTGTTTACATATACACTACTCTGTGAGAAGAAGGATCCACGCAGGTTGAGAACAGGTGAAGGTGAGGGGCAGTGCCCAACGGAGATATGACAGAAGAGTTGACATCTCACAGAGGAGAACGTGGAAGATGACACTGGACAGCTTAGGACTGGGGAAGTGATGCTTGGTCTTGACCTCTGACCCCTTATGGAGATAATATATATATATATATATATATATATATATATATATCTTGATACTATTGACAGCTATTTAACTCAGATTTTCGAACACACAGAGTGATTCTAGGATTTGTACCCTTGCAGGACGCGGTCATGGGTCAAGGGACCTTGAGTTTCCCTGGTGGTGGGGATTACACCGAACACTGCCTGGCTTCAATTACAAGGACACACGTACGCAAAAAAAGCCTATTGGTCAAACACAAGAAAATCACAGGGCGGTCAAAAGACTCCTTCCGAACTTATCCACCAAGAGAAAGGGTTCTGCAATAAAATGGAATTCTGAAATATTTTTCTATTGAGAACAAATGAGAGAATGAGGCACTCCGGGACACATCTGCAGGTTTGAAAAGCTGGACCTTGTGCGAGACAGGCAGTTCGGTGACATTTGGACACTTTTTCACTACAGTTCCTACTCCTTTCTGACTGGTGGTGGGAAGATAAACAGACAAATATAAGTGTGCGCGTGTTTTCTGTCAGATTTGAGTGCGGTGTGAGACACGTTGTTTCTGTGCAAAGGAAAATGCTTTTGTATCGATACATGATTACATTCTAGATGTACTGTGCCATAGGGAATCTAATCAATAAAATGATATTCTATGGGTCGGGATGTAGTGAATGACGTGCATGTGCAAAAAAAAAAAAAAGCTGTTAGCCATTTCAAAAAGATCAGAGTTGACCAAACACGTATATGTGCTGCCCTGCATGTCTTTGGGTGTGAGTCATGCATTTGGGTTTTTGAGTGTTAGGAGAGCTTAGCGCACCATAAAGACTGGCAGGTAAAATAACGAACAGTTGTAAAAAGGGAAAAAGCAAGGAGGGCAGAGATGGTTACTAAGCGTCACTATTTTCATCCATCTTTCCCAGTAGTGATGGAGGTGTTTTTAAGCCCTTTGAGTATGCAGAGGTCAGTTTCCTGTCACATGTGATAGAGAGGGGTAGAAATGGTTGATGGGAGCTTCATGCGTGAAAACGAGGTTTCAGTATGTGCCTGAAACAAATATGTGCATGCAATATTTTATTTTTTTTTAGTGGCAAGGTAATGGTTGTGTTTCTGTGCGAGTGTGTTTGCCCTCTATCGGAGTTTGTTCCGATACGTCACATGTGAAATGTGCTCCGAAAACTCTGCCTGCGGAAATGTTAGCAGGGCTTTACGCTTAGTCTCAGGTTCCTCAATAAATTCCAAAGCCACAGGGCACTGCTGTAATAAAGGCCTGTGCTGTAAATCAGCATGTACCTGCAGGGCTTATCATCAAATACAAATCCCCACAACGACGGCTCTGTGTAAACCAGACCAGAGGAAAACCTCTCTACCTGCACTCAGATCAGTGTGAACACTTAGTATAAACACTTTTAGATCATGACTGCATGCACTTTAAAAGTTTAATGATTAGCCTTTTTGTCATGTAAAGATTGACTGAAATTGTACCGTTCTGTTTTTCAAATATCAGGACTACAATTGCCTTTTGCACCAAAAGACTGAGGTGACACGCATTTACCTCTTTAAATATTCAGTTGCATTGGACAAGGGGATAAAGACTCTAGCAAGACTACAAAAAACTGCTGTTAATTAATTATCAATGTAGGCTAAATGTAAACATACTTAGAGAAGGGCAAACTGTCTATAACAAGCCTAAAAATCTATGCAAACCCTCTCTCAAGATTAAATTAAACACCTGCAACAAGCACCCGGTACAGCCGCCTTTGCCAATCCTAAGAGCCTAACCAAGCCTCAGTAATATAAATAACACACTTCCAGCATTTTGATGGACATGGCCTCCTGACACACACATATGAATAAGGAACTTATGATTCAGTTCAGATACAGCTTGCAGGCGTAATGCAGGGGGATGTGTGCGTTTCCTGGGGTCAACAGTCCTGTGTAAGCTGCCCACGTGAGCTTTGCACGTGACACGGTGGTCAAAGACATATGAATCACAATTGCTTTATTCGCATATCTGTTATTCGCAGACCAATATATCACCACAGACTGAACATATAATAGGAAAGCATTGCCTACCAGCTTCATTAGCTTACACAAAGGTTACAATTCAAACTATTTCTAATAAGCAGAAATTCATTCACCAAACGTCTTGAATTTTTGGGGTGTGCGTCTCTAAGCATTCTGGGACTGCCTATTCTGCAAAGGCTCAACGGCTCCCTTCAAATTTAGCTGAAATGAGGTGGTCTTTACTTCAAAAGCACAGCAACGATGCCTTAAAATGTCTCCATAGGTGGGAACTAGATAAAGAAAGAGACGGAGAGCAGAATGAGCCATATTGAGGGGGTGGGAGAAAAGAGGAACGAGAGAGAACAGTGATCATTTCTATTTACACTCAGGGAAAAGACTCTAGCACCTCAAAAACCTGCCCTACTTAATGACTGCACCACGTCAGCACTGTTTCAGACACACACGAACATTACAAGAGCCTTACAGCATATGTCAGGGGTGCCGTGTGTAGGCGAGTGTGATATCCCTGTAATGAAAACAGCTTTCAAGGGACTATAAAGTGAAAGGAAATAAACACTGCTTGTCCGACAGACCCACATTAACACAAACGCTTGATCTTTTGTGTATAAAAATAATGCTGAACAATTATGATTTTCTTGTTTCATTTATCAGTTTGCTAGCATTTTAAATGAACGGATACATAATATAAATGCACTGTAACAACAGTAACATTTAAGCTGATGTTTTTATGTTATGGCGAGTAACAACGTTTGAATGCTTTATTAGTTTATCTAGATAAATAATTTAAAACAGTAATAACTAATTAATAGCTTTAATAAGTAATGTAAGTGCATTACAACATAAGAATGTATAGGAAGAATGAGGATTTATACAAACGAAATCACATACGAGCATAAAAGAATACAATTCTTGGTTTGCTTTCACGAATGTCACCAAATATTAGCGTCTATTCCATTTAAGTGAGTGTTAGAATCTAGAAAATGTCATTTTTAAGAATCTGATAAAAAAAAAAAAGCATAGCATTTCTTTAAAACAGGAATCTTTTTTTTTTTTTTTTTTTTTTTTTTAAATCACCTTTGCATAGTTGAGAAACAGAAAACTTGGCACCTTCTTTTCGGTCTACTGAAAGATGGATTTTCTTAAATGTTGTTTTCCCATTGCTATTTTTTTGTCGTTTAGTTCCAAATCCAAGTGTAACGGGTCCATTTCACACACTCTCTGCACCTCACAAACCCCCCGACCCACCCTCAAAATTTTGTGGCAATATCCAATTCTCCACTCAAAGTTTCATATTAATCATTATTCTGTCCAAATATCTATACAAAAAAATTACTGTAACATTCAATAACAGTATTGGCATCAGATTACCAGAAGGTTAGGTGAAAATATGCAGAAGAGCTGATAGGAGTCGAGAAAAGTAGCAGGTTTGACGACCCCTCTGGGGGGAGAGAAAGGAAGGAGCATAATAATCTTTGAGAGACGGTATTAAATGAATGTGCTGGATGGGGAGCGAGAGACAATAAGAGTTTGGACAGACTGCTGTAACCTGTGTGAGCCAGAACAGACCTCACTTCCTAAATGAAAATAAGTGCTTGTGGCTGTCCATATAATCTTGTACTCTGTTATTTGCCCCTTTCTCGCCATTTATTAATGATTTTTGGAAGCAGTAGTCCCTCTTCTACCTCCTGTAAATCAGGTGGATGGGGCGTTATTACAGCAGGGGTGAACGGAGACGCTAATTTCCTGTTTCACTGCCACAGAGACAGCTAAGGGTATCAGGGTACAAAACACACACTCTTCAACACGGTGTGTGTGTTTTATTGGCTTAGTTGTTCATGAGATTGACCAACTGCTGCTCCCCCTGCTGGTTGATTGTGTTTAGAGAGAACATTGGTGTGTGTGTTGTTCTCGTTGATTTGAGTCACACACACCGTGCCAATGTAGGGTTGAAACCTCCAGCTGATATCTGGAGCTAATTACTACACTCATCGTTTTATCGGCGCTTATTTAATTAAGCCAGAGAGAAATAAACACTCGCAGCACGCACACACACACAATGCACAACACAAACACACACCACTTTCTGGTTTGTTATCAGCTATTCAGATGAAGGAAATAGGAAGTTTGAATAGTTTATATTAATTGAGATACTACAGGAAAAATTTAATATTGATGTATATTATATATAAAAAAAAAAGTAATATTGTACTATATATAATATTGTCAGCCTTTTCGAAATGGATGAATGCTTTTTTCAGTTGCAAAATATTTCTTTTAAAACACATAATTGGAACAACACAGGAATGAGCAATCCCTTTAACACCTGAGAATAAAAACATGGGTGACAAAGAGAGATAGAGAGACCGCTCAGAAGAGACAGGGGCTCCACCTGCTGTCTCCATACACAATGAGGAACAAAGTGGAACGTGGAACTCCCCCCCCTCTGGCAAACATGTAAATGATACACCGCATCATCTCTTTAATCACCTTAAAAGTTAAGAGCAAAGGGCAGAGCATGTGTCCTACCTGAATCATTGCGCAAGTATGAAGACATGGCTGGGATGAGACAGGACTGACTGAGTAGCTCCTGCAGGACAGATGGCAGAAGTGAGCTGCTATGACCTCTGACCTCTCCTGAGAGGGTTTCACCAGATCCCACGCAGCCTGATGGGTTGATATAGCTCGCCAAGACCTAACAGAGACACAGAATGTACCATCACACATCCAAACAGGAGTAAACATGAAAGCCATTTGCATTATCTCGATGAAAGCATACCTGTAAGAGGCAGGTAACGTGCTCCTCTTCAAGACGCTGTTTGGTCAAAGCCTGCTCAACATCCCAGCCTGATGCAGTGGAGCCTGTCCCGAACCCTGTTCCCTTAGCCCAGTACAGCTGCTGTTCCTCTGTGGTTCCGCCGACTTGCCCACTGGAGACCTGAGGCTGCAGAACAAACACAAACTATAGGTTTCACGCTGGAGTCGATCTATATCTATTTACGTGTCACAATCACAATTTAGTCGTACGTGCAAACTGAAAGTCTCAAGTTCAGGCAATTTGAATATATTTTAAAATGTAATTTATTTCTGAGATGGCAAAGCAGAATTTTATTTTATTTATTTTGTCACAATCTTCGATACAGCACTCCAATATGTTGATTTCATTGATTAAGGGCCTATTATGTTGAAAACAGCTGTGCTGCTCAATATGTTTGTGGACACTATTAAACATTTTCTTCAAGATGTGTTTACTTTAAAAATCAATTTGAAATAGAAATTGGTGTAACTTTACAAATGTCTTTATTGTCAGATCCTAGGTCAATAAAGGTAGTCATTTCTATTTTTAAAAAATCCCTTTAAGCTACTTCCAAATGAGAGAGACTGAACGGAGAGGAAGATGGATTACCTAGACTTTCTCTTCCACACACTGTGTCACTCTGGTTTTTGACACTGATTGTTTCAGACGTGACGCTCTGCTGAAATTTACTGCTTGCTTTAAAGACTGACAGCATGTCACAACATTATGAGGGGAAACAATGAGGTCAGAAGCTGTGCATCAGCTGGATTACATGGTAAAAAGAAGAGTGCTGTATTTCCCCTACTTCTATAGCTTTGGATCCTGTGTTATAATTGGAGGCAACGTCGAAGAAAATAGAGGAATGGTTGCATGCTGGATTCAAACCAGCCTTCATTTCCGACTGTGCAAAGATCTTTAGTGAACAAACCAAAGTAGGGACAAACAGGAGTGTGAAAGAGAGAGCAGAATAAATATGCGCTGACCAGCGTACTCTTCTTCGGCTGAGAGCAAGCGGGTTTAATATTTGCTCTGCCAATACTTCTGCCGCCCCAAGGACGCCCATTATGATTCTGACAGGCCACTGGCCTCCGTTCAAATCCTCAGCCCTGAACCCACCCCTCACCAAACTATAAATCCCCACACAGACACGCCACCCTCCACACAGTATCATTTATATGCGTTTTTTTTTTTTTCTTAAACACTAGAATTTAAAAAATTGATTTTAATAAAACCTGTGAGGGCTGAATATTGATTTTTATGAAAGTCATTTGCTTCGGTATTGGGGGTCTGATGATGATGGTCGCTTTTTTCATTATTTTCTCATTATGATTGTGCTGCAGTTGTCCGTTTGTGAAGACACTTTAATTTCAGCTGCGTGTAACTCCCCATAATCATGTAATGACTGAAAGAGCCATCCAACTCTTCTCTATACCTTCTGTTTTAATAGGACTACAACTACACTTGAACGACTGGTTCTCTTTCTTTCTCTCACACACACACACACACACCTCTCCTCATTAAGTCAAGGGCTCTGAATAAAGAGCCCTTCAGCAGTCTGTAAAGAGCGGCTACCACAGCCATTAATAAAATGACATGTCTCAGTCTGAGAA
This sequence comes from Enteromius trimaculatus, assembly GCA_032361065.1. Lineage (NCBI taxonomy): Eukaryota > Metazoa > Chordata > Actinopteri > Cypriniformes > Cyprinidae > Enteromius > Enteromius trimaculatus. The sequence continues at coordinate 7,787,163 of JAUMHP010000072.1, read as the reverse complement.
ACATCTCCATTAAGGTCTTTATAGAAGTGTCTTTTCCTTCCTCTGCAAACACACTCACAAATTATCTGAACATAGCAGTTACGTACTATTCTTTATCATTATATCTTTCCCTGAAGTCCACTTACAATTTTAGTCTGGATCATTGAAACAGATCAGTCGGACTGAGAATGAATTATTCACACTGGTTCTGTGAACTGAATCAAATATTTAACCTAAAAGAATGACTCATTCACAAATCAGGCATTACTATTTCTTTCATGAAGATTAAGAGGAACTTCAGAGGAAGTAACTACTTATTGTGGCTTGTTACTAACACAAGGTATATACAGAATAGACACACGGACAAAAAAACATTCTAATAGGTTTCTAAAATTGTGCTTGACCCACTGATTTCACTATTTTAACAATGTCTTTACTTCCTTTCTGGGCCTTAAATGTGGTAGTCACAATGCTCTCTATGAAAGATCAGAAAGCTTTCAGATTTCATCAAAAATATCTTAGTGTTCCAAAGATAAACAAAGGTCTTAGGGGTTTGAAATGACATCAGGGTGAATAATTAATGACATTATTTTTATTTTTGGGTGAATTAACCCTTTTAATTCCCTTTTTGATTCATTTAACTATGTACCAGTTAGGGCTGAACGATATTCTGTTTTGACATTGACAATGCGATGCGCACGTTAGCGATAGTCACATCGCCGGAACATACGATGTGAAGGGTAGAAGCCCATGGTGTATTAAGAGAATGGTAGCATACAGTAAACACGAGTTTGTTGTATGGCTTGTTGCTGGGGTGACATACACGTTCTTCAAACCTGCAGTGATCGGTTTGCTCACCGAAGTGAGTGGTTGGCTCACCGCTCACAGCCAACATTCACTGCTAAAAAATGCGCGACAAAGAGGATCCGCCGCAAAAAAATGATTTCGTACCAAAAAGAAAGTCGAAATCATCTATTTGGGACTATTTCGGCTACAAAAAGGAGGATGTTGACCAAAAAGAGGTACTTTGCATGGAGTGTCAAAATCACGCTGATAATGAACCCGAACCCATCAGTGAACAACGGCTCTGTGTAGTGAATGCGGCTCAATGTAAGATCACGCACCTGATGGAATTTAGATTACAGAACTGGCTTTACTGACCAGATGCGCAATACATATCGTGTGATGATTATCGTGCAGACCTTAATTTGGATACAAAAAGGATGATGCTGATGAACATAAATATATTTGTACACATCGCAATATATAATCACAGGGAAAAAAATATATCGCAATGTAATTTTTTCCCAATATCGTGCAGCCCTAGTACCAGTATTTTTAAAACACTAGGCATCATACACTTACAGACTCTGTAAATAGTGAGAAAGACATCATACACTAAACGAATGAGGATCATACACTAAAGGGTTCACATGTTTGATATCCTCCGTTTCAATTTGGAGACCGGCTCTGACTTTCCTCAACTAGCATCAACTTGTTCAGGCTGTTGTTCAGGCTGTTAAATCGGGTCAAAAATCACGTAGTGTATTCCAGGCTTTAGTTGATGTTCTCATGTTTGTCTCAAGAAAGATGATTGTTGTGGATCAAAGGGCACAAAGGGCATCTGTGTGTGTTAACACTGACCTCACTGGAGTTGGCACTGCCGCTGGGCACTCTGGGAGCGTGATGGCTGAGGGCAGATAGGCAGGCCAGGATGAGGTGGATTGCACCGATCTCAAGAGCCATACGCCTTAACAGCAACCCGTCATCCGTGGTAAGGGGAGTTGAGCTGAACAACGACCGGAGCACGTGGAAGGGCAATGTGGGCAGGACGTTAGCAGAGGGAGACTGCAGGATGTGACCTTGAAGACAGACAGACAGATGGAGAGAATGTGAAAACGTCTCTAAATGAGAAAACCTGCTTTCAACAATCAAAATATCAAACTAAACTAAACCCGTTTACCAATCCATCGAGTAATCAGATGACCGATCAACAGTCCAGACTGTCAGAAATACACAGTGGGCAGCCAATCCAGGCTCAATTAAACCAATCAATGAAGCAACCACGCAGTAACCTAATCAATGCTTCCCGTAGGGCAAACGCAGAACTGCGTGTGTATCTGCCTGTAGGCTATTTATGAATAACAGCCATTAGAGAGGTTTGATTCTCAGCTGAAGGTTTGTTTGAACTAGTAGTGATGGTTATGATAGGGTATATGATGGATAATAGAGTAATAGATCAGTATTTGAGATGCTTCACTTATATCATTTAGGCAACTTAAGAAACACAGAAGGCGTGGGTCAGAGCTAAAAATGCTTAAGAAAAGCTGCATATACTACTGTTCAAAAAAGAAATGAATACTATTTTTCAGCAAGGGCGCATTAAACTGTTATTTAAAAAAAAAAAGTGTTGTTATTTAAAATGTAGAAGCCAAAAGTTTTCTACCTAAAATAAACTGAACTATTCATCAAAGCAATCATGGTTTCCATAAAAATATTAAGCATCTTAACTTTTTTTTTTTAATAATAAGTAAATAAATGTTTTTGAGCAACAAGTGAGCATACCAGAATGACTTGTGATCATGTGACACGTAACAATAGAGTAATGGCTACTGAAAAATCAGTTTTGCCATTACAGGTATAAATTACATTTTGAATTACATTAAAATAGAAAACAGTTATTGCAAATTACAATAATATTTCAATATTTTACTGTTCTTTTTTTTTTTATATAAAATATATGAAAGGGACTTCTTTAAAAGAAAACCAAAAACTTAAACCACAAAAATTTGAACAAAACTGTGAAGACCCAAGTATGTATACATATACACTGTGCATAATGTATGTATACAAACACATTTATTTTAACCCAAGTGTATAAAATTTGTTAGTCTCCGAAATTGTTATATCAACTAATCAGTGCAAAACCAAGTCAATGTGAGACCTGTGTGCACAAAGTATAAATAAATAAATAAAAATTCTAAGACGCACTCTACACAGAGCCTTGTGTACGCATAAAAACAGACATTTTGTCCTTCAGTAATAACCTGTTTAATATGAAAGAGAAGTCTCAGTGAGAGACAGTGACTTAAGAGGTTGATGGCAGACACAGATATGCAGGGGTTGCTGATGAGGGAATCAAAAAACAGTGTTCCACATCAGTCTGCCCTGTTTTCAATCAATAAACCCTCTCTCTCAAACAACTCAGTCAATAAGAAATATGCGCATATTGCCAAAAAACCTGGATTCACTTAATATAAACAAAACTGATTGCCAAATTGCAGACAAATTCAGAAGTAGTGCTTCTTGTACTTTAGCGGTACTTACTTCCTTCTCCATCATCTGTGACGCCCAGAACCAGTCTGAGCAAACATTGAGCATGTTTCCTCTCCTTCAGCAGAACCTCAGCATATCCGGGCAGCCGCAGAAAGAGGCCAAACGCCGCCAGTGAATGGGCAGGGATGGGCGACATGGTCTGAACGGAGGATTTGATGGGCGGAGGCTCGGCCGCTATGGTCTCGGGCGCCTCGTAAACTAGCTCTCCGGACTGCTCGATGGTGACCCACTCAAACTGATCGCTGTCCTTTGGCTTCTCCTGTGTAGTGGATGGCACTACTGGGGCACTGACCTGCACAGAACGATTCGGAGAAACGGACTCAGAGGGCACGCAAATGAACAGAAATGCTGAGTAACCCAAGTTCACGGTCATCGGGCGAGCGTGTAAGGCCTTATGAAGCAGAAATGGAGCGAAACTACAAAAAATGACCTTTGCGGTAGAATTTGATTTTGTAAAGAGCAAGCTTGCAGATACACTGACCTGCTGGATAACGTCGGGGTACAGCATGGGAAGTCTCTCTGCGATGAGCGCCAAGCCGCCCATACCTGCGAACACCTGCAAGGGGGACTGGATAGGACTGGTTTCTAGGAGGGTGTCATCTACTGCAGCATCTAAACCTTCGTCACCCGGGGTCATTGGTTCATCATCCGGACAGCTGCTTAACATTTCACAGTGATCTACAGGAAAAGAGCAGAAAGGAAAATTGTCGTCAATAAAATCTTAAAACGTCTAGCTGTAAATAAAGCGGTCTCAATTGTTCACATCATAAACCATGATGTCCAACCGAGCAGTACTGCAACAAGAGCTCATATCTGTTCTCATAAATCAGATTATTCCTGTAAATCAAGTTTTTCCTTTACTGAGATTGAGGATCGATGCGAGAGAATGAAGAGAAAGTCAGAGGAAATATTGACTGTTAAATGTTGGTGTACACTCAGTTTGTGAACTTGCTTTAAAGAGTTTACAGCTGACAATGTCTCAAGTTAAGACAATTCAATTTCTTTACCGAGACCCAAATACAGCTGACAATAAAACAAAGGGGTTTAATGCTTATACGTTCCTGTTGGTATCCTCAGTAAATATTAAATACTACAAACAAATACTGTACAGACAACATAAAGACAGTACATGTTTTAATATTTGTATAATAGAATAGTTTTTGTGACTGAAGGCCAGCATTACTCTGATGTCTCTGGAATAGTTTTTTCCACTAGTAGCAATTTAATCATAGAATAGCCATGCAACATTACAAAGCTATTTCATAAAACCATTAAACCAAACAAACTTCACATAAAACCATTATAATACCAATTATGATTTCTTAATACAATTGTCCCCCCTCCCAAATTTTGTTTTTAACCATTGACTACTGTCTTCAACATTAAAGTATACTGTAATCGAGAGACTTAAAAAAAAACCCAAAAAACCCCCTTTAATTTAAGTGAACTTAAAACAATCTTAACATAACCCATTTTAATTAATGTCATATTTACTTGCACACTTCACCAGAAATACACAGAAATTGAAGTTATCAGGCACATTCTAAATTAAATATAGATGAATCCATAAAGCTATCCCCTTTTTTCTTTGTACTTTGATTAATAGACATCACAGCAGCTGGCTATTACAGGTTATTTTGGCTGTTATTTATTTGAGAGCTGCAGCTGCTGAATGTGATGCAGTTCACGCGCTGCAAGCACGGCCCCGTTTGCCTGGCGCTGAAGTGAGGAGGTATGCGCGTCTGAAATTTCTTCTTTGATGTGGTAGTAAAGACGTTCTGCAACTGAATAAATGCACTTCTTGTCAAGAGAAAACGTGACTGAATCAGCACTTGTGAGAGGGGTAACCACTCCTAGCCACGCCCCCGCGTTAATATTTTTAATGCATTAATCTAAAAAAATTAATCGCATGCATTAATGCGCTAATTTTGAGACCACTAATCAGTACTTAAGGAGTGTTTCAATATTCCTGTGTACATCTATATAGTTCAATACAGTTCAATTAATAGTTTAAATAAACATTTCTCTGTGAGGTCACAATCACTTCAGAACCACACAAGATTGGCCAGAAGGGTCAACTAGCTTTGTCCAACTACTAGTCAATTAGACCTAATAGCTTATCTAGTTGCAGGCTTCCTTTTTTGACCGAAGACTTGACCATGACCTTTCCAATCCAATTTTTTTAATTGTTTCAATTCAGAGAGATTTACTAATAAAGCAATTGAATGGTTTAATGGATTCATAGAAAAGCATTAAATAAAAAAAATAGTTCACTCACAAGACATTACTATGACTCTTGAGCAAGTTTTCCCTTTACCGAAGAGCAATTTCTGTCTTATGAAAAAAGTATATTCACTATAGTAAAATGTATTACTTTTACAGGGCTTCAAAAAATAAAAATTCATTTCAAATGCAATATTTAGTATTAGTAGAGGTGGTGCTTTCAAGAGAATTAATTAAATTAGATTCAGCTTCCTAAAGAGGACATTAGTCTGCCCAGTCCTGTCTCTGCGAAGGCCAACAACAGATCAAGTATGCGACTAAGAAAGATCAAGCTTTTACAGACTACTTATGGATTTAAGCTCTGGTGACAGTACAAGTCTTTTTTTCTTTTAAACTGTTGTTGTTATTTCAGTTGGTTGGTTTGGAATCAGAAATCTTTGTCTTTGATGTTGAGATCAGTGCAAAGAAAACAGCAGATGAACGCAAAACTCGAAGCCAAAAACTCTTGATGGGGAGATGAACAAAGCAGCTGTGAAATACACCAGCACCATAATTGCTATAGGGAAGCCAGTAGGGCGTATTGGATCTTAGTTTTGTAACAGACCAGCATGTCTCAGAAAACCTACTTTGCAAGTCTGGAGTCTGTGTCCAGGAACAAACTCATTACTCAGGTTGATGGCACGTCACAGTAACAAGCGGCAACAGTTAAGATCACCGCCTGTGGTTGGAGTGTCTTCCATCCACTTCTCCAACAGAGAGATGGACGGACACCGGGCAGAGAGGAGAGAATCATCCCTGGGCCGGTGAGCATCATTTCAGCTCCTCCACGGAGGAGTGCAAGATGAAAGTGTGTGGAAAGAAGCAGAGTTTGGTACGCCAACATTGATTTGACTCTGCTAAGACGGCCAATTAGCCGGAGGGTGGGGTGAGTCCCCCGGGCACCATCACTAAACTGAAAACTTCTGATGCCAGACTCTACGGGTGTCATCAAACGCAGGCTGCTCCAAGACTCCTTACTGAGCCAAACAAACAAACGAACGCTGTGTGCTCGGAAAAGCCAGTGGAGCGAAGTAAACAAATAGTGCCAGATCTTCACCGCCAGATGAAAATTCAACAGTTTGAGAATTTCAGCCACCGTGTGTCTCGACAAGGCACAACATGGCAACTTTGCATTGTTAAATCACTTGTTGTACGCACTACTACACTGTCTCTAGGAATGATAGGAATAGTGCAACCAGAAAAAAAAATTAAATTATATTTAAATACACATGATTTAAAAAAATGATAATTTATGAATAATTTGATAATTTAAATTATTGTTTTTAATTGCATGTGTATGCGTATAAAAAAAGATGTAAAAAATATATAATATTTAAAAAATAAATATTTATGAATACATATATTTTTAAGCTCTAACATCATCCTGATTACTAAGATCATCTGTGCCGTTACCATGAAAATAATTGGTAAAAACATGTTGTTAGTTTGTTAAAACAAATACATATAACCACTGAAAATAACGAATAATAACACAAATAAGTTTTCAAAAACAAGATTTTGCTAATGCAACGATAAGAGTGGAAGCTTACTGGCAATTGCAAATTCAAGCAGCCAATTTTTTGTTTAACTAGTAACATGTTTTAATTTTCCTTTAAAATACAAGTAAAGGTGGATTTTGGATGACCAGTGATGTAAAACCAACTACAAAACATATGGTTTCACATCACTTGTCATAGCTGATTAGGAAAAAAATAATTCAGATTAACACGAGAAGTTGTCAGAATCATCTCTTGATGTTTTGTCATGCCCGATTAGGACACTTTCCCATCACAGGTGACACCCAGTGTCTGTGTTAGCAAATTCACCTGAGGTGACATCAGCTTTAAGAGGAACTCTGTATGTGCGTATGAATATACGCTTATTTTCAACAGGGCAGAATCAATCAAGAATATTGGCAATCTGTTGGGGAGGCAGCTGTCATTGTCAGGACGGGGGCGGTTCTTTTTTTTATCCCTCAGAAAGCATGAACACATCATTGACAGAGCAAAGCAAAAACATCTGACGGTGCAGGACACTGGGGGGGGGGCTATGTGTGGGCACACACGCATACGCTAGCACAAACATACAAGGCCAATCAGGATATTTTTTCCTAGGGTGGCAGAAAACGAGATATGTGAGACAGGGAAGTTAAACTGCCGAAGAACCTTGGTTGGGAATACGGACAAAAGTATGATGAAACAATAGCAAGGAACGCATTTTATTAAGTTACTGTGTGGAATAAGACAGCCCTGTTTTTTTGTTGACACATCAAGTGTCAACTCTCACAGTGGAAATATACACGTAACACATGCTGACGTAGGGGCTGTTAGACTATTTTTTTGGGGGGTTTTCTGACCCTGAGACTCAACTATTTTCTGCAATTCTCCAGCTCTGGTCTTTAGCCACTCCAATTATACTCCTACGTGTATTAGGATGATAGAGACACACGCCATCTTCCAAAATTGTATGTTGATTGGAAATTCTTAAAGGGTCACAACACCCTAAAACACTGTTTTTGAGTTGTTTACAGATATATACACATGCTGTACATTGCTTAAAACAGTAATATGTGTCACTAAAAATGTAACAAAGTGGAAATTGGCCATTTTTGTGCTTTTTGCAACCATTTCGTGCATCCGGTTTTAAAAGTTACGTTTGAGCCCGTGAAGTAGATGCGTTTTTTTAGCGCTCATTCTCTGGGTGGCTTGTACAGTACCTATCTACGTCATCAGCTTGACGGCCCTATTAATGCATTATCAAAGAGCAGTGTAACAATCATGACAAAGGACTCGTCTAATCCAATCACCGTGCTTGTGTCACTTGTTTACGTTGGCTGGCTTGCTGTTTCTGAGACATGGGTCGTGTTTGTGCCTTTCTTCATTGTAACAAAAGTTTGGATGCGTGCTGAACTGAATTGCGCGCAGATGACATTTCATGCTCGCGTGAGTGCTTGAATTGTGCGCAGAAGACATATCACGCGCGCACGGTTTTGAAATGAGCTCGCGGCTCCCGTTTCTTCGCGTGCAGATCAGTGCCACTGATGCTGGCGCGCGTGGTAAATCACATACGTGATGTCACTCCCCCTTTCATGCAGTCTGCGCCTTGTCTCCACACTCTACCCCCACCCCTTACCCCCAGTGAACAACGCCCCTTTTCAGAGGTGTGAAAAAGCACTTCTGAAACAGGGGGGTGTTGTGACCCTTTAATTATTTCCCTGATGGCTCTTTTCTTAAAGCCACCTCCCTAAATGGTGAAGCTCAATTATCTTTGCTGCACATCATATATCATCTGTTTTTCTCATTGTGTTGATTAAGGGAATTTGGGCTTTGTTTTCCCTTATATACATCTTTTTTTTTTTTTTTGTGA
>JAUMHP010000072.1:7747498-7778120 GCA_032361065.1 Enteromius trimaculatus | reverse complement strand
TACTTGTTACAAAAATATTATATTTCAAATAAATTCAAGAATTCTGAAAAAAAAAAAAAAAAAGTATCAAAAAAAATATTAAAAAGAACTGTTTTCAACATTGATAGGAAGAAAAATCAACATCTGAAGAATCGTGTGACATAAAAGACTGGGGTGATAACAGCTGAAAACATAACTTTGTAATTAGTTATATATTAAACCATTTTAAAAAAGGAAACTTTTATTTTTAGTATCTCAGAATATTAGTTATACTGTATTTTGGATTAAACAAACGCAGCTTTGGGGAGCCAGAACATTTAATTTTATTCTAACTCCAAACTTCTGAATGGTAGCGTGTAGTAAAAACTTGTATCTCTTACCGTTCTTTGGGTACAGACGTTTTCTTAAATCTCCTAATTGTGACAGACACTTCCTGGAGCAGGTCACAGCCCCTCAGGTTATCAGGCTTTTTAGGGGTAGCCTGAGAATCTGCTTTAGACGTGGATGCCTTTTCCTGAAAAGAAGAGAGATTTTATGAAAATGAGAGGTGTCGTGGTGATCATCATTTAGTTTTTACCTCCGTGCAAAGAACACAAATTAAGTGAAGAGTTTTTCTTTTTATAAAGCAATGCAGCTATACACCCACTAGAGGGCTCTGTATAGCAGTAAGACAACCCAACCTCTCCCCAAAACCAACTTTCAAAGCCATGACATCAGACTTGAATGAACACAAAGGATTACACACTTCAGTTTAAAGCGGCACAAAAGCCAATTACCCTTCAACTCAGTGTTTGTACTGTACCTTGGTGGCCTGAGCCCTCTGCAGGAGGGATGAAAGCGAGTGAGCTTTACTACTTTGAGGTTTGGCTGAGGGCATCCGCACCACTGGCCTCAAGCTCTCGTCCAGACACTTATCATTCACAGCCTTAATGTGCACCAAGAATGAACGATACTTTCCCCCTGCCATGCCTAAAAAGTGGAACGAAAGAAAAATTTGGGTTAATATTCACAGGAGTTAAATACTGCATGCAGCTCTGTATCGTTTTAGTTTTGGCACACTGCAGAATGGGTGGAAGTGATTGCTATAATTGGCTTGTGATGAAAGTTCGGGCAAACCTTTAAGGAGTTTGGGACTTGTAAGGCTCAGCATCCCTGCGTGTCCAGACAGATCCAGTCCACTGGACAACCAAACCGGCCCACACAGGATATCATCTTTATGCTCCTGCAGGAACGGACAGAGCCTGGAGCCTAAAACAGACAGAGATGTATTCTTAAAGAATCCTGACATGTGTTAGCATAACAGGTAGACGTCTTTAGGTGGTTAGACCGCATAATGACCTGGAGACTCCTCAATATCCATGAACTGGATGTCCTCCGAGAAGTCATGCAGGTGTGGTTGTCCGTTCTTCTCTCCATTTGAGTGCAATACATGAGACAACGGGAAAACAATCTGCCTGTCCACTGCCGTCTCTGCAGCACAAAGTTTTACAAAACAAAAGATTAATTTAGGAAATATAGCCCACGTAATCTACTGTATCTTTTTCAGGTTTAGAGTGACTCACCATTCACTTTGCCCAGGCCTGGTGCTTTGTTCTTCAGCAGTGTGACCTGGATTTGTGGGATGTTAGCAATACTGCTGTTTAGCACAAACTTGAAGTCCACATGTCCAACCATGCAGGCTTTGGGTAAGACCAGCTCGAACACGTGCTCGTCCCAGCTGGAGCTAAGATACAGGTGTATACATCACATGCCAATTCTGAAATGTCTACAGAAGCTTAATATTTACTTTAAATGAAACATATATATTTTTTGGGGGAAAGCACACCTGTCGCTCTGTAGCTTCCAAGTGCGTGTGTGTTGCGCAGCGTCACCATGGTGCTGCTGGTGAAGGTGTTGCGGATGCCGTCTTTGTTGCTGTTCCTGCTGTACCTCCACCCAGCAAGGGGGCACTGTTGCGGAGAAGCGTGGTGTCAGCGTTTCAAAACGTGTTAGTTCCACTAGAGAAGAAAGTGTCTCTACGGTCAATGGCTGGTCCACTAGAAGGTCAACTCCTGGCAAAAGACATACAGCTTAATTTACTAAACATTTCCACAGGTATGAGGCAAACCATACCTGCTAGAGTCATTACACAGAAAGAGAAATGCAACATTACACATTATTTTCCCTGAGAGCACACTGTGAATCTGTTTTAATGTCATCTTCAGCTTTCTGATCCTTTTTGCATTGTTTTGCTGAATTAGCTGCCATAATTCGATACCGGTATGCTATTAGTTATAAAGTATAAATCATTTGTAGGTTTTTAAGGCGGTTATAGAATAAAAAAGATGTGGGAGCAAGACTTAACGCGTGTCCACGCCATCACACCTAACGGGAAGTTGTGAATCAGCCATTTTAAACAGACAAATTTCAGTTCAACAGGACAAATTGATTAAGGCAGATTTGTGGTGTGAGATAGCTGAAGGCGCAAATTAGATAAACAATCTGAACTTACTGAACAAACACAAAAGTTTAATGTGCTTCCATGTGTCACTCACCTGTGATACCTGGGCTCGAAGGATTTGATGTGGGTTTTGCTCCGTCCAGTAGTTGCTCTGCCCTATTAGATAGGGGGCCATCGACAAAAATGTCGGCGTCATCGATATCATCACACACACCTCCAATTTGAAGGAAATGAAGCTCTCCACCTTCATACAAGGGAAAAAACGTATGTGACCAAGGGATCAAGTTTAAGAAGTATACCCTGAATAACAAAAGCAAGTAAAAATATCCATCTAAACAAGAAAATCCCATTTTCTCCAGAAAAAGTAGAAGGCATAATACTTTCTAAAGACGATATTCTGGTCACAAGCCAAGTCAATTATCTATGACATTCAGAACATTCTAGATATTACTTAGTTACCTCCTTCAATGCGATTTGGGGATTTTTTTGGCTGTTTTATCACCTATCAGCTGAACATTAGTCAGATACCTTTATAAATGCACTGACACACAATGTAATTATTCATATACAGAGCATCAGAGGCTTGTTCATATATGCTAACTGGAAGTATATCTCACAGTAACAGTAATTCTAGTCTTAAACTACTCATTAATACAGTGACGGACAACCAAAGAGAAAACCAAAAGTGAAAGGCAGGAATGGAAGTCCCCTATTGTCCTTTATTCTAATACATGCATAGATTTGATAAGAAATTCTTCTTGAGCAGCAAATCAACATATTAGAATGATTTCTGAATAAACATGTGACACTGAAGACTGGGGTAAAGGCTGTTGAAAATCATATATGCATATGCATACTCAAAAACAATAAAGCAAAGCTTGCAGTAATAGACCAGTAAGACCACAGCAACAGATTTATGAACAGTACTGAACTGTTTAATTCAGCCAATCATAGGAGCAATACATATTATAAAACCAGTACATTGGACAAACAATTTGACCAAGACTCACTAACACTTGACTCACCAAGGTCAATGCTCATGAATGCAAGCAACACGGTTTGAGAGTTTCAGCCCTGTTTGAGAGTCGGCTGAGCCACTATGGTTAATGAGAACCTTATTGGTTACCATGGCAATGAAGTATGTGTGGGAAGCAAGCTAAACGGAAGGGAACAGCGAAGCCCCAACCCCCATATGGTCTTGTTAGCAAACAAGACATGAAGAAGCCCCATGTTAAGCATCTGGGTTGCTTACCTTTTGTACAGGCACACAGCCGGTCAGTGCCTGAGCAGTAGGTAACAGAGACGAAGGGATCCACCTCTTCTGTTCCCTCTTTCTTAGGTGGCTCCACCTTGGCCATCACCTCAAGGGTGGACAAGTCTAGAATCATGATGTAACCTGCCTGCGTAGTCACCACCAGGTGTCCAAGTCCAACCACCTCTCCTCTCTTTTCCTTCCCAATTGCGGTTCCCATGCTTGGGCCCGCTGTCATTGCGGACGCAACCGTCCCTGTGCCATTTTTGAGCCCTGAAGGTGTGGACTCCTCTGAAGTTTCCTCTCCATCATCCTCTCTGGCATCCAGCACATCTGGCGGCAGGAGGAGGAGAGACGTGACTGCATCCCGTGGGTCACAAATCTGCTGGACCTTCACCGGTTCCTCCTCCAGGGTCACGATACGGGTGGAGTAATTCAACTTGTAGAGCGCAAGGTATCCACCGCCACCGCTGCCCCCTAGAGGTCTGGAAGTATGGGGCTGTTGCTGGTCATGGGGGGGCAGGATGAGAGGGGTCTGTGGAGGAGAGGTGCCTGAGTGGGCATCATGGCCGTTGGCCAGTGTCTGTCCTTTGCGATGGCCACAGAGAGCCGAGTGCAGACGGTTGAGGGTGTTTAACACCTCCACCTGATTGATAGCGCTAAGAGACTCTACGGAGCACGGCTGAAGACCGACTAACAAGTGTAATCCATCACTGCAGGGTGTGATAGAATCAATGTACAGGTTCTCTTCCTCCAATGCTTTTGGCAACCGCAAGCACTGCACCAGAGAGCCTGGTCGTGGAGCCAGAGAGCTCCACTTTTCCCCATCCAAAGGTCCGAGCCCAGCCGCCGCATCTGCAAACTGCTGGATGTACGTGATGGGAGGGTCCTGCAGCAGTAGCTGCTCATGAGAGTCAAACTCCATCTCTATAATCTGCGGGACAGTGAAGCCCTCCTCGTGAAGCCCTTTGCTCATCAGGTTGTTCATCTGGGTGAACACCTTCCCTGAAGACTTCTCATCTGCTTCCTTGATGCTGTACAGGAGTAGTACAGGCATAGTCCTATGCACAGGGGCGGCTGGTGGTAAGTTCGGGGAGCCCAGGTCTGTTGGGGGATTACAGGATTCGATCTCCATGGGACCCTGGTCCGGTGCAAGCCCCTCAGGGGCAGCAGTCCTTACTGGGCTATCCATGGAGCGCCGAGAAGGAGGGGGACCTAGTGGAGAACTAGCTGCTGACCGGTAGCTTAGCAGTCCTCCGGCCAGCAGGCAGGGGAAGGGAATGTTGTGGTGCTCCGCTGGCCTCTCCTTAGCCTTGTCGGCTTTTGGGGGGCCCAGTGAGTGGGGAGGATTGGCCCCCAGCTCCTCCAGATCTTTAACGGTGTCCTCCAGCACACTGGCCACCACCTCCCACTGTAACTTCTCAGGCTGCTGTAGGACACTGAGAGCTGTGACTCCCAAACTCACCTCCATTGTCTCTTTCTGACCCAGTGGGCCTAAATAGAAAGCAGGAAAACAATAAATAGGATTTTTGGTGACAAAACTGATTGCAGATATGTTGAATAAACATTGGTAATACATGAAAAGCAATGTGTAAGCACCTGTGACTGACTCTGATCTGGAATGCTCTTCGCTGTCTGAGTCCTCTATCTGGTCATCACTAGGCACCAAAACACAGAACATGTTTAATAAACACAACAACAGAGTAAAAAAATAAAAATAAAACTTGTGTACGTGTAGGGTTAGAACCTGTCTCCCTCTAGTTTAGGTAGGTCAGAACAGCAAGTGGCCTCTTCCAGCCAGGAGAGTGTGGGCCTTCGTGATTCTGTGCCTGTGAGACTCTGCTGCTCGCTGCCGGACAGGATCAGCTGCCTCAGGATGGCTGGGTCATATGGGTTCACCTCAAACTTTAAATGCACCTGCAAAGGTGAAAAAAAAACATGGAGGTTTAGGAGTATTGTGCCATCATCCACTTTATAAAATGTACATAAGAGATGAACATCAAACCTTCATAAGCTTTGAAACATCCCAGATGCAAATCTTCCCTCTTTTGGTTGCCGTAGCAAGGAAATGAGGGCAGCTTCCAAACCCATAGCACACAATTTTATCCGAACCATCTGCACTGGGAAACTGAGCTGGGCTGGTGGCCAAAGTTACGGATAGCGGAACGTTTTGGGTGTGCTCTCCTTTCACAAATGGACAGTTGGGCGAGTGACGCTCATGCTCGGACCTAAAAAGATATACAATGTAGTATTAGGATGGTCACAGAGAGGAGTTTCCTCAGCTCTTGGCCTTTTTTTATGGCTCATGTTTGAGTGAGACACTGCAGTTGTATTTTAGTGGGGTGCTTCTCACCAGGGTTCATCTGTAGGTTCCCAGCACACTAAACATACACTGCAGGTGAAGCACATTGCCCGGTCATCACCTGTGGATGCAGGCTAGAAGAAAGACGACAGAATTGTTAGTGTCATCTATAGTACAAACAGACATTCAAAGACCTAATACACGGGGACAAAGATGATACATTATAGAAGAGAAATAAGTGCCTTGGAAACATTTACTGTAAAAAGATGGATCTGAACTGCACACATACTTAATACTGAACACATATGGTCACAATATAGGAGTTCAGAAACATGAACATAACCTAACGAACTGCTCTAAAGGCTCGTTCACACTAGCAGCGACACGCAGCGACAAAGCGACGCGATCCTATTCATTTCAATGGAGAGTTGGCAATATCCGACGACAAGAGCGACAGCGGCCGTCAGCGACCGTTGGCGACTGGATGTGGGCGTGTCCAGCGACGCGACAAAGTTCAGAATCTCTCAACTTTATGCAAATGAAGAGCGACTTTCGGGAGCGACAGCCAATAGGAAAGAAGACGCTCACGTGCTCATTCTTCTTTCAGCTCCAGCAGTGATGACGGCGTTTGCGTTTTTGCCATAGATAAACGCACGCAATGAAAAAAAGAACTCTCTATTTCTCATTTATTTTTGTTTGTATCTATGGACTATGGTATATTTATATTATATTCAGTCATTTCCCTCCAAAATGTTTGTATTTGGTGGCAAGAAACCTATTCACGGTCAACAATGACATTACTAAAAAACCAGTAATGAGAACGCCCACTAGCGACCTCATCGCCGGCCTCTAGCGATATACAGCGACAGAAGTCGCTGCTAGTGTGAACAAGGCATAAGAGTTACTTTATGAACAAAGTTTCTTTTGATCATGTGACCCTGGACCACAAAACCATTCATAATAGTCATGGGTATATTTGTAGCAACAGCCCAAAAAAAAAACATTTTAAGGGTCGAAATTATTGATTTTTCTTTATGATATTAAGTAAAGATCATGTTTCCATACATCAATGGAAAGCTTATTTATTCAGCTTTTAGATGCATTCATCTCTATTTTTCTGACTGATTTTGTTGTCCTGGGTAACATAAAGAAACACTTAATGGTATTTACAGCAAACTGTTGAAAAAAAAACAACTTTTGGTTTAAATTAACGAAACCATGACAGAAATATTACTTAATGTAATGATAGTACTACTACCAATAATAAAAAATTTTATTAAAACCATTTCTAAAAGAAATATTTACTAGGATTTATTGAAACATTATTTCTGGGGGAACAAAAAAAGTAATAAAATAATTAAAAAAAAAAAACTATTGATTACAAATTCTTTAGATATTAATATTTAATTAAACCATCAAAAATTAAATATTGAAACCTAATGGAAAACAATTTGTAAAAATAAACCTGAATGAGAGGAAAAAAAATGCCTTAAACATTTTATTTAATTTTTTTTAATTTTTAGTTTAAATTTTTTTGTTTCATTATTTCAGTTAATTCAATTTTAAATGACCTTTAAATTCAATTTAATTTGACCATTAAAACAGAACTTGGAAAAACGTAAAACATTTTATAGGGCCCTAAACATGTTACAAGACTTAACATGAAAGACTGATTTACAAACACATCTGGTATAACAATATAAAAAAATTAAATCAAAGTCCACCTAGACATTAAGTGCTAACACTTAAAGAATCTTCAGTTCATTATTAATCACGTTTTCCTACTCAATCTTTATCCCTTAAACTAACAGAATGTCCCTTTGCTGTGGCATCACCCTTTCATAAACAACACAGAGGCACTGTTCTCTTTTCACTTCATTCGGTTGGCATGACAACAGGGAACATGGGTGAGAGGAGTAGTGTGGTCTCTTTGGTTACCATTGCAGCTCAACCCCTTCTTGGCATGCATGGTGACTCGAGTAGAGACAATACCATGTACCGGCGCATCATTGGGAATTCCCTGATATTACAATAAAACCGAAAGCGAAACATTCAACAAATGATCTTTGAGCGTATAATAGACAGATCAAACATTAACTGACGATACGATCCAGGATTTCTCTCATTCATTCTTGTTGACCCATTTTTAGGTCTTTGCTCATAATGATTTGGCCATTAAAAGGAATCATTCAGAGTGTGAAAAAAAGAAATAAAACCACAAACACATACCACATGAAAAGCAAAACAAACAGGACCGGAGCAGGGCAAAAATCAAAGGTGACAGTCTGAATTTGAAAAGATGACAAAATTGACATCACAAACCTGGTGATAAAAGCCTGCCTGGGCCATGGGATCAGGCTGAGCCCACCTGTAGCCAGAATGAGGCCAGGATGTGAACGTCTCTCTCCTGTTAGCTTCACTGTACATCAAAGACCTGTAAATATCACATGCTCTTAAGTCAAACAAGAAATATTTGGTGGTGAAGAGGGACTAACAGCACTTTAAATCATTCTATATCCTTAAATCCACTATAATTAAATACACATTTCCGTAAAAAAATACAAATAAAAAAATAAAAAAACATAAAAAAAATAAAAAAGTAGAGCAGTGCTTCCCCATGCTGTCGCCATACAAAGTGTTCTGGGTTTCCATAGTTTTTTGTGATTACTCAAAGGGGTCATGAACTGAAAAATAAAAATTCCCCTGATGCTTTGACATACAAGAGGTCACTCACACACAGGTTACTATAAAAATATCCTTTAAGTCTCAGAAATGAAAATGTCCTTGTTAGTCTAAAAACAGCCTATACTGAAGCCAATCTGCAAAAATGACAGGTTGGTGAATGTGCCACTTTATGGCATAATAGTGTAGCTAAACATTGCCTCTGCAGAAGATGATCAACGCCTGCTTCCACAGCACTGCCTGTTTAGCCCCCACCTACCAATTCACACACGTAATGGAAAATGTGACAAAAATTGCCTATTGCTTCTAAATATTTCATTATGTAAATTAATGTTATAAGTGGACTCCAGAGAACAGTACAAAATAATAAAAAAGGCAGTTCTTGACTCCTTTAATAGTTCTTCCTTATTGGACTAAGCTGAAACATTATGTACTGGTTTATGAACAAAAGTCTTTTTTTACCTACTGTACCCAAATTGAAAATGGAAAAGTAAAAGCACAATTTTGAGTTTGACCATGAGTTTGATTGACAGGCGATCTCACCAATCATAATGCCAAACTAACCATTTTGTCTGTCAAACAAGACAGGAGAGTTAGTCGATTAACATTAGTTGAGCTGAACTTGAAAATGTTGCACTGTGGTTTCTTTCTGTGGTTAGGGAAGCACACTTTCTAATGTTTATTTTGTGCTGTAACTAGTCGTAATACATTAAAGAGCCATGAGCACAGTTTCAGTATATGACGGCACACTAACCACTTGGCTATTGTGCCAGCACTATGACAAATAATTTGACAGATACTGAAGTGACCCTATCCTGTGCAGTTACCTGTCTACAGAGCGCCCAGGTCCAACACCCAACTCTGGCCTGCCGCTTGGTAAGAGGTAGGAGAGTCTGTCCATGACTGAAGATGCGACTGACAGGGCTGCGACATTCTGATTCAACTTCTTCAACTCGTTCACGATGGCACTCGTTACCACCTTAAGCACGTGATGAGGGAGATGGAAGGTCACGGTCGCCCACTGCAAAGTGAGAAAGAAGAGAAGTGACATTACATTTCAACAGCATTTACAGCAGGAAGGCGTGCAAGACGGTGTAAATAATAGGCCTGCATCTTTTTTTCCAGGAGCTTGTAACAGCTGCAAAGACTTAATGATTTTAGAAAGCTCAGCTGCCTAATTTCAGGCCAAGGTGTTTAAATATTTCTAAACTGATATGTCTGAACAAGTCTGAACAAGCTTGATCACAACAAGCCTGGCTTATTTGAACTTTCACTCTCTTTTAAACCTGGAAAAAAACTCCAGTGTTCAAACACGAAATAACCTGATACACAATCTGTGCTCTTTCCAAGAGCCAGGAAAGTTCCAGAACCCAGTGCAGTGGCCTGACAGGGGTCAATGGAGAGCTGAGTGAGAAATCCATCACCGTAGCTGACGCTCATTGTTACAGCAGTGTGATCTGGATGTCCGCCAAATTACGGAAAAAAGGGTGCTTGGATGACTACACAAGGGAACGCAGCACTTACTTTCTTTTTTTTTTTTTACCAAACGAGACTGATGCCGCGGCCCACTGCAAAACTGCATGAAGAGGACTGCAGTAATATGCTGATGGCTTGGAGGATACAGGGGAGAAACATGCCGTCATTATTAACTGCAGAGGCCCATTTATTTAAAGACTGAGAAAGAAAGTGCTGTTCTAGGATCAGCTATCTATGAACATGACTTGTGTGTAGATGGGGTAAACGGTTCCTAGATCAGCACTTATGGGGGGGGGGGTCCTTATATACATACCATTTAAAACGGAGCCATAGACTCCCAGTGCGATAACCGATGCTCTTGTTTTCTCACTAAAAAGATGCAGTCTATATGTACACAAAAGACTAAAGATTGCTCTGCTTTCTGTTTTTTTTTTTTTTTTTTAATATAATTACTTACACTTTGTTTTAATGTCATTTTTAACATTTGCTCTATTTTGCGTATTGTACATTAGTTTTATCAAGGTCAAAAAACACTTTAGTTTTCTCCAAAAATAAATGTAATTTTACCCAATTTCTAAATGATTCATAAACGACTCGTGTGAAGCAGTTTAGTCTGTCTAATCCCCTCCCTCCCGTGAGCCCTCACTGCTGTGATTGGTCAGATGGCGCAGTCCTTTATGATTGGTCTACCGCTACAGCGTGTGTTGGAAAACGAAACGCTCATTGCCATAACTGAATGACAGCACAGGATACAGCGTCTTCTTGGCATGATGTAATCCATGTGGAGTTTGTACTGTTTGTGGGCGGGGCAACTTGTTCGCAACGTAAAACGTGGGCAGACATTATGCAAATGTGTGACTTCAAGGGCCTTAACAGAAAAAGATTAGAATTGCTGCCGACTCGTTTAGGCGAATGTGAGCCGATTCTTACGTTTTTGATAGTCGTGCACTGTCTGCGTCACAACTTTGCAGACAGTTTATGTTCACATACAGCTACATAACACACTGCATGAAAGATCATATTTGAAATAGGGGCACTTTATATGCAAGTAAAACAATTATGCTAATAATTACATCACACATCAACACTGAAAATGACTCATAATGGGACACAAAATTATACTTCATTTGAACAAAAATGGAAAAAAAGTGATCCGTTTAGTAACTTTCTGCTGTATAGAGTACTACTGACAATCTAAAGTCACGCCTAATCATGTGTTACTCTAAGTGCAAGCTGAGTGTTTCTCTCTGCTCCTCACTTTGAATTCTTACAGTCACTGGCACAGATGCATTAGTGGGAGTCTTTGATCATCCTCCTGTTACTGCAGGGCTACTGATACACCTCAGAGCTCTGCAGCACCGCCGTTCAATACAAGCCTGTGTGTCTGCACAGATAAATCGCTGTGGGGATGTGTCTCATGAATAATCTATACACTGTAATGCTGCATGACTCAACTATTCTTGCTTATTAATAAACACACAAACAGTCAGATAACATTACATCAGCAAACATGTCACCACACACACTGTGAAGTGAGGGTTTAATCCGACATTATTGGACCCGCAAATAAGGAAAAGTAGCTTGCCAGAGGCTCTGCAGCACTGAAACGCGAAGCCAAATCCCAGCACTGCACAATAATGAATGAATGGCTAATACTACCAGTGTGTGTGTTTGTTAGAGACAGAACTAGTCCTGTGATTAAAGAACATAATTCCACAATCAAGTCAAAGTCACAACAGATCTAGCTATTTGACAAAATGTGTTGTTGTTTTTTTTTTTAAATGGGAGGCTGTTTCTGCTTCAGAGTAAATAAAAAAAGAAATAGTCACAATTACAATAAATTAAAACAATATTTTAAAAACACAACTGAGAAATAAAAAATACTTGACTGTAAAATATGACAAATTAAATTGCAGTTGGAGCTATTAAGATATAAAGGTGCATTTTAAGCTATAAAGTCTAATTATTAGACATTTTAAAACAAAACAAAAATGAGAGATACCAAGTCATTTATTAGAAAGGTACAATTTGAAGTCATATATGAGACTAAATATAGTCTCATTTGTTGTTTTGAATGATGCATCTTGCTTCCTGTTAGACTCACCTTTGCCACTTTGTGATTGGCTGCTGTCTCATGTGAGGTATTCTCCAGGCCTTCTTTGAGCTGGGTGAGAAAGAGATCGTAACCCTCCGTGTTGGAAACATCCACCTTCTCCATACACGCATACAACATCTGCTGGGCCTGCAGGAGAACACGAGGTACATTGTATTTCATGCTTACACGCTGCAGAATATAAGCAATAAGTCATTCGTCTATATACAGAGCACATGAAAGTCCATCACTGGTAAAAGAAACTGGCATGGAGTCTGTATTTTCTCATGAGGATATCAAATGATAGTGTTGAAGAGTTATGCCGTTAGACTGCGTCAGATTATTAAGGGGTACTGATCTCACATAGCCAATAGCACAGGGGTGATAGTACTTTCTGCTGCAGGAAACATTAGATATTGCAGAACCAAGACAGTAAAAATGTTACACAAGCTCGCTCCAGTTCTCAATAACGCTGTTCCTTAAAAATTCCTAAAAAAAAAAAAAAAATTATTGAGGTTTCAAAAAAAAAAAATCCAAAAATTGTTTTCGAATAAACAATAAGAAAAATTACTTGAGCATCAAATCAGCATATTAGAAATATTTCTGAATGATCATGTGACACTGAAGACCAGAAAAGTTTGACTAATATTACTATTTTACCATATCTTAATAAAATGAATGAAGCATTAGACATCAAATTACAAAAAAAATATCAGTCTTTATTCCGTTTCATGTTGATTTGTAACAACATTTTATATAAAACATCCACAAGGTTGGCACTGAATATTGTGAACCTGAGCATATCATAATGCCAATTTTGACGCCTCACTCCACAGAGATCAATGCACTGGGGAACACAGTCACGTATCATTAAAGGGCCTTAATACGCTTGGTCTCTTTTACAGAGCGCTCAGATGGAGGCTCACGCCTTCTATTACTCACTACCTCTGAATAAGAATAAAGCACATCACAGACAAAATCAGCTGATGTTTCAAACAATACCGCATCTGTTGGCTCCACCTAGAGATTTCCAACAGTTTATGCTATTTTTGTGTGCCAAAGCGTTTGAGTTGTACCAACTCATAAAAATGGCATGACGGCAATGTAATTTTAGAGGAGTATAGAAGTGAAACGCCGCCCCAGAGCTGAGAAAGACCAAATATAAAAGTTAGGTCTCAATAAAACAGTCTCGTAATAGACATTCGGTCTAATCCATTTTACTACGCCGAATCAGTACCAGAAAAACAATAAGCTAATCACAACCAACATTGAGCTATTAAAAATCCTATATAAACAGATGTACATCCAGCGCTGAGGTGATAACTTCAGTTCTCACATTTCACTGTACACGTTTATGAACGGCCTTTCTAAAACAACAAGTTGAGTCACATGACTGAGACTAGGGAACTCCTAAGTTAACTCATGTGACCTAGCGGAACAGATCGGGATCCCATGAGGAAAAGCTCATGGCCTGAAAAAGTTTGTTTTGACATCAATGGCCTCTATTGTGTACTGGAAAATATCATCTCGGACAGATGCACATGTGCATCAAAAGTGGATTTCAGGAATTAGAAGAATGATGCGCATGTCACTTCCATATTTTTATTTCTAGGTTTTTTTTTTGTTTGTTTTTTAAAGATGGCATAGAAAAAGAAAAAAAAAAACAGTGGAAACCAATAAAAGCTTGAGAGTCTATAGGATTGGCATATTTCACTTTTTTGAATGTCAAGGCTGGATATAGTTTATGCAACATGAAAAACTGATGCCTGCATACGCCTTATATATTATATATATGGGTGATTCTGTAATTGCGGGTACATTTGGTGTCCCCGTCTGTCACCATCAAACTCTTACCAAAGTAGAGCAACAATGCTGACAATAGTGTAACAGAACTGACAATTTTATTTGAATTTATTTTTTTTAAATCCATATGTTGGCATAAATACTAAGAACACATGACACAAATAAAAAAAAAAAAACAATTAAAATACCTTTAAATAATTCATATGTGAGATCAGAAATCAATTCTGTTTTCCTTTTAATATTGTGGTAAGAGTTGTAGTTCTACTAAATAACTTGTGTAAGAAGTTTGGATTAAAATATTTTCTCAAAGAGAGCACAGACACTTTTCAGTGCTTCAGATCTTATCAGTCAGAGAAAGTGACATCATTTCCTGTAACTTACACAAATGAGAGATTATTTCACCAATTTAAAAGGATAATTAATTAAATATAATTTAATATGTTGTAGAATTAAGTAACTAACTATTTTAACTAACTATATAAGATGAATAAAATGTTGCTAAAAGAAAAGTACTATTAAATATTTTGATTGCACATTGATACATGATGGAAAAAAATACATTAAAAAGATTTTCCGCTATTTATGAAATTTTTTAAATAAATTATTATGCTGTTATGGATTGTAACAATTCATAACAATTAGTAAAGAATAGTAATACATTAAAATAAAAAAATAACCATTTAAAAAAAAAAAAGAAAAAAAACGCAGAAAAATGACTATTTTTGCGGTGACACAGCAATTACCCACAATTATATATAGATCTTAACCAACAATGCTGATGTGGTCTATTCCTGATATTATCTAGCATAAGGTTAAACAAATATGTTTGACAGAAGTCACACCTCTGTAAATGAAAGATGCAATTCATGAGGAATAGTTCAACATCTTAACAGTCAAAGATGAACTAATGAGCTAGCCCTGATAGTTCAAACACAAACCAGACCCTAAAAAGCATGACAAATCAAGCCAATACCAAGCCTCAACATCTATAACTGCGTCCAATTCAACAAGTCAAAAAACGATTCGAACATGCCCGATATGACCCTCGTTTTCAGCAAAAGAGTCACAAACAACATGATATCCAAGTGTCAGATTATCTCAGGTTATATGCTCATCAGTCTACAAAATCCACTGCCTGTCACACATAAGCGTATGTGGCCAGGGAGTGGTGAGAGGCGGGAGGTTTGTTTTCAGAGTGTCCTAGGACACAATGGACCAGTCTGTCTGCATAGCGCTCTTTGTCAGACTGGTTATGCGATTACTATATCAACAAGCGCACTCAAACAACTAGCATTTTGCAGCGTTGTAACCTACACCGTACACTACGGAAGTACATGACAATTTCTCCTGTCGAGCAGCTTTGGATGAGCCACGGAAACGTGTTATAGGCTATGTGCTATATTGACCTCAGCACCACACTGATGGATGACCTGTGCTTACACATGTTCTTAAAAGTATTCACAAAAAACGATAGGATCTTATGACCTAAACATTATGTGCTGTCAAGCAGTGATGTGTCAGTTGAAAGCATTAATCAGCTGTAAGATTAACCATCTGGTGTGGTAGACTTGCAAATTATACTTTCAGCAAATATTTCAGCAATCAGTTCTATTTTAGATATGCATACCTTTAATTTATTTTAAAAATATCAGTGATTTTACCTTCTTTTTGCCTGTTAAACACAACTGCAGACACTAAAGAAAATTGTTTGATGCATTTTAAAGCCTATTTACCGATAGTGGTCAGGTATAAACAGCAACTCAAAGCTCATTGCTAAAGGATATGCTGTACACATTATGTACAAAATGTGAATGCCGGGATTCTAACCTCAGTAACGGGCAGCTCCAGCTGCACCATGTCTTCTGGCTTGGACACAGGGGCCTGGAGAGCTGTGTCCAAAAGAAGGATCCCATTCAAGTCCTTCCTGCAGCCGACGGCGTAATCGTCCACAAACAGCACCTTATCCACAGCTGGGAAGTACTGACACCTCACCCGGCCTCCAGGTTTAGCTGTCACCAAACACATACAGAAGGAGAGAGGTTGAACATTAGTGATATTCAGATGCTTCAGTACATTAAACCCACAAACACAAGTATGTCTAATAATTAAACATGAGTAAACATTCAGTTTTCAGAATGTAGTCAGAAAAAAATTATATCAAAAAGCTGCATTTCCTCATGAGACCGCAGTGCATGCCCAGATAAGTGAGTAAGAGAGTGACGTGCAAAAAAAAAAAAAAAAGGTGACTGACACAGGCTGCTCCACACAGAGCGAAAAAAAGAGACTTATCTGCATCACTATTTTTGTTGAATGGATTTTTGTACCTTAACTAATTTCCGGAGGCAGTTTATAACTTTCGGGAAGCGGAGTTTGATCGGGAGATTATACCATTACGCTTAGGGCTGGGCGATATGACGATTTTAGATCATGGACGATTTCTCCACGATCTGCTTTTTAAGGAATATGGTAATATCGTGGTATTTTATCATCTCCGTCTCAATATGCTGCACAACGCGACATACATTCACATCAGTGTTAACTCAGTGGTTGAATTACACTCACCAGACACTGCACTGATTCACAATCACAAAAGTACATTATTCGCTTTAAAGTCTTGCTAATTAAACATTTTATATGTGTGCTGTCCGGATGCGCTTTTCCAGTGCATACACCTGAAGCGTGCGCACTAAAGCCTGTCAAATAGCGCCTAATTACTGAACTAAGATATTTATGACATGTGACTGTGGTAATACGGTCACAAACACACAGTGTTAAACACAGTTGCTTGTGTCTAAAGTGAAAGTAAACAATCAAGAGAAAAACGTGCCAGTACATTAGATGCCTGCAGCTCTTAAAGGGACAGAACTAAACATGCCAGCGCATGTCATTAAAGGGATAGTTCACTCAAAAATTATAACTGTGTCATTATTTACTCTCTTATATGTTGTCCCAAACCTATATATTATAACCTATATATATTCATTTCCTTCTTGTGCTAAACACAAAATAAGATATTTTGAATAACCAAATAGTAGCTGGTCCTCATTTAATTTAATACAATGTTCAACAAAAAATTTATTCAGATAAAAACGAGCTGAGAGTGAGTAAATGATGGATGTAGTGTAGAAGTATATAGTGTTTCACCTTTCATGTTTGTTAACTCAATACCGCTGAATACACCTACTCTTCCTGAAATATAAAAGCACTGTTTGTTTTATTCATATGTTTATTTGTAATGTGTATCCATTCGAATAACAAAGATGAAATGACAACAATTTTTATCTTGGCTCATTTTGTCCTAAATATCTGCCCTACTTTATTTTTTAATGTGTTACCTTGAAAGGCTTTGTTTTTTATTTTAAAAAAAGGCAAATTACTTTGTCTGTACTGCTCAGACAACTTACAAAATAGTAAAATCAATGACAAAGAATCATGATTTAATTGTGATATTTAAAAAAAAAAAAAAAAAAAAAAACTGAAATACGATATTTTTGCCATATCGCCCACCCTTAGCTCTGTAATTTGCAAAATAGTCTTAAAAAACAAACTTGAAAAAGAATCGGGATAAAAATTGTGATTTCCCCAGAAAAATTTGTGATATGATATTTTTTCCATTTCGCCCAGCCCAAAATACGCTGCATTATTGACATCGGCAGTCGGGTGCTCTCATGTTCACTCGGTTTACGTAACGTTAGCTCTGTTAGCTCGGTAATTTAGACAATAGGCTGTTGACAGAGTAACATTAATGTTTGGTTAAAAAGGTTAAAACAATGCTTGTGTAGTTGTGTCGAAGTAATGGCTGTTATGTTATTTTCTTTTCAATGATGTTCCTTGTTACACGTTCATTGCTGGATTTATGGAAAAACATCAACAAATATTGCATAGCCATAATTATTATAAAAAACTATAATGGCTATATTTAAGGAATACTTAAACTATTATATAAATTAGAAGTGTAATGCAAAACAAATTGAATTTTCACACTTATTTTGAAATTTACTTGAATACAAATACTTTTCCACCTTCAACAAATAAGAATACAGAAACAAATACCAGCTGCTACAACTCTAATAATAAATAAATATATATATATACACATACATACATACATTCATACATATATATACAGCCAAGGCCATGCATAACTATTAAAAGGTAATAGCACGTTTTATTTAAAATACAGTAATATTATGAAACATCATTACAAAAGAAAAAATACATTTCAGTGTCACATGATCCTTTAGAAATCGTTTTAATATACTGATTTCCTGCTCAAGAAAAAAATTTTATTATTAGCATTATTGAAAAGAACCATGTTAATGAATATTTTTGTTATTATTGTTACAGTTTTTTGCCTCGGGATTCAAAGTTCAGAATCTTGTGAAATTAAAATTTAACATGACAAATGTCTACGGTGTCACTTGCCTCTATAAAAAAAAAAAAAAAACAGAATTAAAAAAGAAAAATGGTTTGTTACCAAAAAAAAACCCCATCGCAATCACAAAAGTACATTATTCGCTTGTCTCGCTAATTAAACATTTTATATGAGAAAAAGAGATTATAGGAGGAAAAATTACAAATTATAATATTTATTTATTTATTAATGAATTTAAGTGTATGCAAATAAAAAGATACTAAACTTGTTCTGAGCTACACCCTCGTTTTAACAAATCAGAACTAACATCCAGAACATTCACCAACACCAAACGAAGAAAAATGAGAAATGCCACTGGCATCAGCATGCCATTCCAAAATGTTCTGTTCCTTTTTTACCCAAGAAGAAAGCTGAGCACTCTTTAAGATGCTTGAATGTAAGCTGAATGCAAAATGACTGAAATCTGATGAGCAGAAACGTTTGAGAGACATTTTTCAGTGACACATTATAGCATGTTGTTACAACCTTTTTTATACCTACATTTGGTCTATTTTAAATTACACTTCTTAACATAAGAAAGAAAGAGCAACAGCCTCAGTCCAAACTGCTCCTAAGCAACTGTGTTACACCCTCAGAAGGGAAAGGGAAAACCTATCCAATCAATACTATCCAAACAAGCATGAGTCGACTGTTCTGCGTAAGCAACTCTTTATGCTAAGACTCCCTATTAAATAGCCTAATTGCAATTTCAAATAGACTAGTTAGCGGACTGTAACATCTCCAACTCAACGATATCAAAGTATCAAAAGTTTCTAAATGGAACCCAAACACTAGCTAACTAACTCTCTGCTCAAAGGTACAGACTACTTGCTGCACACAGGCTATCTCCAACAAAGAATAATATGTGCTATGGTGTCTGAGACTGATCATTTAAATGCATCCATGGATAAACAGGTGTGCTTTAATTCAAAAATGGCAAGGGTTACAAAACAGCACATCACTGCTACAGTAATCCAAACCGCTGCTTTGCTGAGGACATGAAGTTAAACTCCCTAAACTGGCCTTTCAGATTAGTCCTGGACTAAATTTCACATTCACAACGTTAGGTTTAAATACTTTAACTCTAGCCCTGAAGTTTGCCTGGAAAGTGGCTTAAAGCTACATTCACACAAGTTCATTAACACACATTTGACAGAAGTCTTTCGAAGACATTTGTCACTGCAAAGTAAACACCCATTAACATCCTTTACTGTGCAGCTGTCCTTTCTTCAAAGCATTTATCTGGACGATTCACAAGAAAAAATGACAAACTTTATTAAATATAAAATACATCTCTATTTAGGAGGAGACTGATGAAAGGTCTGAAAGTGCCCGTTTAACCCATTTGCTTAGTGAATATTACTGCTTCAGGCAACAATACACATCTCCAGTGTAATTTTTTTTTTGCCTTTCTTTAAATTATTACAGGCTTTAACAAACAGAATAAAATATATAACACTCAAACACACACTGACAAGGTCAACAATATAATATTAACAACACCGCCACAGGCACCCATTCTTCCGTTCAAAATATCATGTTTAACGGCAAACAGGCACATTAAGCACCCAAACCAAACACACAATGATATAACCTATATAAATTAATAAGATATTCCTACTTTACGCAACCATATAGACAGCTGTCACCTGTCAGGGTTGGCATAAACATGAGCAGTGTTACTGATCCGTAGTAGACAGGCTAGGCTACCGCTAGGCTAACGTTAGCATGATTAGCTAAACCTCTGTCAGCTACTTTAGAGGCAAAAACTAAAAAAGCGTTTACAGTAAAAGCCAAAACCAGTGTAAAGATGTACTCTATGACTGACGTGTATTAATATATTGCTTGCATGTCAGTGACACCAAGTAGGAGAAAGACATACATTAATACGAGCTGATATTTGCTCATGTTTAGATTAGCCGCTTTACTCTAATACCGCATCAGATTTTAGGCTGAATCGTAGTTTAGCTTTATTTGAATTAGAATGAGGTGTAAATGTAATTAAGCAACACTGATGTGTACATAAACGGTGTGTTTGTACATAACGTGGCAATGTTTACAGTGATCCGGCAGCACAGCAGATTCAGGAGGCCTTAAACAGTGAGGATCATCCGGAGGCCCAAAGACCGAGAGATCACTGTCACAACAACAACTCTATGAAGAGTGAGCGATTACTGTCAGAAACACCTAACGTTATCAGCAGTGATGGACGATTCATCAGGAGAATAGTAAAGTGTCGATCTTAAAACGCTGCTCTATCGGGACGCCCTGGAATGAAGGATCCCTCTCACACGGTCCCAGAAATATCGCACTGCCTTTCCATCATCAAGCCCAAAGAGGTAAAGAATATTTTGACACAGCCCTCCACAATGAGTCCAAATAGAGAAGAGTCATTCCCACAACACTGCTCCATCAGAAGATCAAACACTATCTATCAGGATCATCCTGACATTCTCCTTCTCCATCAAAAGCTATAGGGGGAGAGGATCTTCTATACGTGTGCTCTATGAGGAGGTCCAGCCCGTTACTATGATCCCGGCCGGGTGTTAAATCCCTCAGAACTCGTACGAACCGTAACTCACCGTGCAGAGCCGAGGCCTGTAAAATAGCCCCGGAGGTGCCGTCGATGACTTTGATGCTGCCCCGGCTAGTGACGGCCAGGATGGTGTTGAGGGCCGGGTGGTAGGACAGACTCCGCAGGCCCTCCTCATCGCAGCGCAGGCAGCCGTCCCTCAGCACGACCCAGTCCGGCGAGCCTGGCGAGGCCGCCGCCGCCGCCGCCATCTTCCTGCTATCTTCCCTTCCTGCCTTCCCTCCTCCTTCTGTAGCTCCTCCGTGGACGCGACTCGACGAGAAAACGTTAAAGCTGAATCCCGAAGTACCGCTGCGCTTCCACTGCGGGCTCTAAACCTCCTCCCGATACCGCAGGAGCAGCGATTCACCATCAGCGGAGCGGAAACCAGCGGCTCCTTCTGCTCACACTCAGCGTGGAAACGGAACTGGCGTAGTCACCGTGTAATCACCCGCCGTACCTCAGGGGGCGCTGTCAATAGACAGCTAAATAGATATTGTAGAGTCACAGCTTTTAAGGTTCTTGTAGTTAAGATGACATTTAGTATCATGTCAAACGAATAAACATTCATACTAACCATAGAATAAAAACTTACTAACCTTACCACGATGTATGTCAAGAATTTTGTCAGCAAATCTCTAACCACTAGTCCGTTTCACAGACGGGGCTTAGCCTAAACCAGGATTACGCCATAGTTCAATTAGGACATTTACTATTTTTTTTTATATACATGCATTACTGGCGTGCATCTTAAGACAAAACAAAGTCACTGACATTGTTTTAAGATCAGTCAGTGCAGGTTTCTTTTAGTTGAAACAGCTCAGACTTACATTTTAGTCTAGTACTAGGGTTAAGCCTTGTCTGTGGGGGGTTAGTGTTTTGATATGTCTTGTTTTTAACACCAGATACAACACTCTAGCGTCCTTAAAATATTATGCACTTTTTGACTGTTTACTGTTACAACCAGTAGACAAACATTTTAATGAATATAAAATTAACAAATCATGCAAATAAGTAGCATTATGCTCTGACATTGAGATTCACAACAAAAAGTGTTTACAGTGTCAATAGATTTTAATTTGATTCATGAATATAACAATTTCCAGACTCAACTGTTTTAGCTCAACTAATATGGTAACATATGTCTGCAGTGTACACATCACCAGGTAGAAAGTTGTTTTCAATTGCATGTTCTACAAATAAATTTCCTTTCCTTTTTGGCTACATTTACTTAAATAAAATACACCACAGCCATATAAAACGACCAATTCAAGGCACCCATACAAAACAGACCTTTTTAATCTAAGCTGTACTGCCTGCATACTCCCCCCCCCCCCCCCCCATGTAGAACTCATAAATTAAAAATGAAACCGATAAGATCAAGAATTATGTGAATGTATTGGATCAGTTTACAACAACAACAAAATATGTCTACCATCAGCTGATAAACTCATAAAAGCTTTCACCATTATGTGTGGTGACACATAATTTCTGTTACATGACTATGCTTTCCATAGTCTTTTACAATATAAAGTTCTCTTCTTTTTTTTTTTTTGTTGTTCGTAAATTTCATGTAAAACCAGGGCTCCAGATTGCGGTGGCAGAGGAATCTCTGCAAACAGGGCTTCCACGGTAAAAGATGCAGCTTTTTATTGTGTACAAAAAAAATGGAAGCAGTTAAATACACTAATGTCTTTACACCTCATTCCCCAAAGCATATAGGATTATAAACAGGGTAAAAGAAAATAAAAGGAAAGAAAGAAAGAAAACGCAAACTCCTTCTTGGTCTTCATGGAACATCCCTGCTGTTTAGCTCTCCACAGTGCTCTTTGTCAATGTCCAAGCAATGAGCCAATCAAAGCCTGGGGTCAATTCAGACTCCAGTATACAGAGACAGGAAGTAGATGTACAAAAGAAAGATGGGATATATGAGAAGGGGTTTCTTCGTTTTGAATTCATCACCGACGAGTAAAGAGGCAGCACTGTATGCAGCCCAGAATACTCCAAAAAGCTAGAAAAGGAAAAAAAAAACATATCCATATTTACATATTATATAACCAACATCATACATAATTAAAAAAAACATATATACCTTTATGAGTGTAGAGACGACTTCAAATCCCCCAATGACCAGGAGAAGTGGAGCTATTACAATGAGTGGGAGCAAAGAATAGCCAATAACCCCCAGCACTTGCCCGTAAGACACCTACAAAATAAAATGTTAAACAATGAGTGGGCATCCTATTCAACTCATTAAAATTATGCACTATTTGATGCTTTACAAAACCTAAATACCTCTCCACCCAGCACTCTTGCAAGAAGAAAAATAGTCAGTGATCCAAATATCCAGATCGTAATGATCCAGGAAACAACCTGATTGATCCAAAAAAGATAAGTAACATTTTAAAAAATATATATTTTCCAAATTTGATACATTTCTGCTTCTGTTTTGACTAACAAAATCATGCAAGTGACAAGGAAACTAAAATCTCTCTGATCTTCATGCCTTCCTGAAAGTCACTTCAGAATGGGGCTATTAATATTACTATCACTATTCT
Source organism: Enteromius trimaculatus (assembly GCA_032361065.1). Lineage (NCBI taxonomy): Eukaryota > Metazoa > Chordata > Actinopteri > Cypriniformes > Cyprinidae > Enteromius > Enteromius trimaculatus. Next base: position 7,754,550 of record JAUMHP010000072.1, on the reverse strand, counting down.
ACTATAATACTATTATATTTATGTTCTTAATAATTAATAATGTCTAGGGTGCTCAGTCTATAAAAACTTTGCATTAAATTACATATGACATAACTGCTGGGAATTAATAAAAAATGTCATCACCCCTTCATTTTGGCAGAATTAATATTTATAATAGGAATAACATTAAAACATATTTGATGAATAGACTGTGGTTTTAGAAGCACAAATATCATTTATATTTTTTCCATGTTATTGAAGATAACCTTGTCATTATCCTACTAACCTATTTTGCATTTTGACAAATATGTGCACATGCATCTTCACTACACATAAAATACTGCTCATGGCCAAGATACAAAGACTCATGACCCATGTCTCTATAACTCTTCTTCCTACATTTCGGGAGCTGTTGTGACAGCATGACTACAGAAAACATATATTGTGCAATAACTTCACTATTCAAAATGCAATATTATGTGCAATAATCACCTTGTGTGCAATAACAATCATGTAAGTCAAGAGACAACTCTGCACTTTTCTGTACAGTCACTATTTTTTTTTTTTTTTTAAATATACAGATACATTTTTATTCTATTTATATATATGTTAGTTGACTTATACTGTATTTTTATTCTGTTTCTCCTATCTCATTGTATCTGTAGTTGTGGAAAAACAATTCTGTTTCTGGAGAAACGATTTCCTTCGGGATAAATAAAGACTTCTCTTATCTCTCTTACCCGAAACTGTCCGTAGATGGAGATCATGGAGAATAGCAGGACAACAGCCAGCGGGCCCCAGAAATCAGGATTGTCCCTCACCACCTGTCTGTTAAAACCCAGTGAGGGCATGGGCATCAACACACACCTGATCTTGTAGTAGATGTCCTTTAAATCAATGTCCAACTCCTCCCTGCACAAACACAGACAACCAATAAACTCAACCAAAACCAAATGTCATATCAAGCAGCAGAAATCAAGTCCCAAAAACTCACAGGAGCGGTTTAGTGTCCTCAGAATCCTCTTCCTCCACCTCCAGCAACCACCCATAACCTCTCTGTCTCAAGAAGGTGGTGGCATAAGTGTCCCTGTTGGAATCAGGGCCCATATTAAGTGTGATATCCGGTGCATCGATGGTGCCGCTGAGTTCTGGTGGATGAGAGGTTGTTTTAGGTTAATATAACTCAAACTTGCATCCCTACTGAGTCTACAAAACAACACCCATGTCATGACACATTAAGAGGCTTGATCATTCACACACTTTGCTATATTCTCAAATTAATGTATGTGTATATCATACACACAATCATCATAACCAACTGCATTCCATCAGATTCACATATTAGAGAAGAGGCGTATGGATGCTTTTAGGCCTTTATCTCCTGTACCTTCAGCGTCCGTCGAGGAGACGAAGGTAAAATCTCCGTTGGTGGGAGAGAACTGCATGGCTGACAGCGATAACAGCTCTGGCTTCACTCACAAACACACACACCGCCGCCGATCGCGCACCTTCACACCATTGCCACGTTTAACGATTCCTACCGATCAGCTTTCGGACGGGACTGCTGGCTCAAAACAGTCATGGAGGAAGCAGGAAGTGCAGAAAAAAAACAGACGACACGTCAAATCCTGGAGCAGAACGGAACGGGGAGGCACGCGCTCCACCCAGCGCCAGAACCGAGCACCGACAACACACGCTCAACCCCACCACGTGACCGTAAGGGTTAACGTTACATATATGACATAACTTGACATTAAATTTCAGTCCACTCAGATGCCTTGCCAAGTCACATTAATCTGTCTGTATTATTATATATTTAATTTTGTCAGCGTTATTGGCAAGCACTAGTATAATAAATTCCACTGGATGTTGTTACACTACCCTAGAACTGAACAGAAGACCGAACTGTAAAGAAAATACATACACGCAATCGCTTTTTTCATTCTCATATGGTCAATGTTATATGTAACAAAGTCGGGATATAAAAGAAACATTTAAAACACATAAAATGTATTGAATTTTTTGACTGCTTCAGTCTCTTTATCAAGCACCATAAATAAATAAATAAGACATTTCCGAGGTTGTGGAATTCCTTGTCCCGCCTCTTCAATGTTTCTGCGCTGTGATTGGCTGTCTTTGTCAGGCTGACCAATAGGGTTATTCTGCAGTGATGTCACGTTTTTGCCGCTAAAGTCGAACCCTTGTAACACAGCAGACACTGAAGCAGAAGTAAAAGCTCTCGGTAAGTCTGTTTTGATAAATAAAACAAAATTGCTTAAATGTACATGTAATTATGATGTTATCTCTATCGGTCTGATTCTATCTCATGTTGTTCAGACTATCTCAGATCAAATATCAAGTTTCGCGAGAATTGTCGGTGTGATTAGTTTTGGAGGGATTTGGCGGTTGAAGTCTTCTGCGGACGTATGGAATTTAACCTAATAACGCTACGTTTCATTTTATGTAACGTTATGTAGGTTTTTGTCTTTTTTACAAACGTCCTCGTGGTTGGACGGTTAGGGAATGTTTTCAGTTGACTTTTAGGATGTGTTTTATGTTCTTCAGTACATCGATCATCAGATACTTTGTTTTCATCTGATAGAGTGACGCAGGCTGGATTCTGATAACGTTAAACCTTCATCTTCAGACATCTGTCCTTCCAGACAGACAACATGGGAATTCAAGGCCTGTTGCAGTTTATCAAGGATGCATCGGAGCCTGTTAATGTGAAGAAGTATCGCGGACAGACAGTGGCGGTGGACACATACTGCTGGCTCCATAAGGGGGCATTTTCATGTGCTGAGAAACTTGCAAAAGGAGAACCTACAGATCAGTGAGTCGCTTCGTTTATTTGCATGTTTCAGTTCAGCAGTTCAGTTATTTCCAACATCATTTTCCAGGTTAAAATGTGCATTTCTCATGCTCACATTCATTGTGTGTCCACCAGGTATGTGTCATACTGTATGAAGTTTGTGGATATGCTGCTTTCTTTTGGTGTTAAGCCAATCTTGGTGTTTGATGGACGTAACCTGCCATCCAAACAGGATGTAGAGAAGTCTCGACGCGAGTAAGAACAGAATATTTATTGGAGAAAAAGTAAATTTGTTTAATTAAAAATTAAAAATATGTATATTTTATTAACAGACGTCGACAGGCAAATCTGCAGAAAGGCAAACAGCTCCTGCGGGAGGGTAAGATTTCAGAAGCCAGAGAATGTTTTACCCGCAGTGTTAATATCACCCCATCTATGGCACATGATGTTATTAAGGTGAGACCATTGAATCTGATGTCTGTAAATAATATTTGTTTTGAAATCTGTGAATTTTTCAGTGATTTATTCAAGTCAATATACTGTTTGGCATTTTTTGTTAATGCCTGGTTACTGGTTTTCAGACCGCCAGGATGCGTGGAGTGGACTGTGTTGTTGCTCCGTATGAAGCAGATGCCCAGTTAGCTTTCCTAAACAAATCTGGTATTGCTCAGGCAGTAATCACAGAGGATTCAGATCTGCTGGCATTTGGGTGTAAAAAGGTACCAGTGCAATATGTAATTATCTTAACGTCTACATATATATAAATACATATATAAAACTACATACATATTATACATACATTCATTTAAAAGATTGAGATCAGCAAAATTATTTTACTCGATAATTGTTTTAATTATGTTAAAAATAAATGATTGTGTGACACTGAAAAAAGAAAAGAAAGACACTGAAAAAAGAAAAGTTTTTTTTCTTTATACTAATAAAAATGGCCATGGGGAGTAAAATCAACTTATTTCAAAAGCATAAAAAGTTAACAGTCCCAAACCTTTTGAATGGTAGTTTTTGTAAGCATAGAAAGATATTTACTGAGAATTCATAGATAAGAAAAACAAGACTTTATAGTAAACTTCATAGCTCATTGAATCTGGGTGGTGCTGACAGACATGTTGGAGGACAGTGGGGATATTAACTTGATTTAGCTTTTAGAGTTTCATTTATGCATTGTTTGAAGGTGATTTTAAAGATGGATAAACAAGGTAATGGACTGGAGATTGATCAGTGTCACCTGGGCCGTTGCAAGTCTCTCGGGAACATCTTCACAGAGGAGAAGTTCCGTTACATGTGCATCCTCTCTGGTTGCGACTATCTGCCATCTCTATATGGCATCGGTCTGGGAAAGGCATGCAAGCTGCTCAGGATGGCAAATAATCCAGATATTCTAAAGGTGAGATAATAAAAAGTGTTGGTTAGAAATGCTTGATATGCTAAACTGCCACAACAAACCGAGTGCTCATACATATGCAATGATCATATTACTGGAACTGCATGTTTATCACGTCCCTCTTGCTCTGGAAAGATTCCCATGGGACACTGCCTTCTGTGTTCTGTGTGTTGCACTTAATTTTTGTCCTTCTGTGCTTTTGTAACATATTTTAGTGGAGAACCTGAGTAAATGTAACTACAGCATAATTTGGAATAACTAAACTGAGTAATTTGTCTCTGTCATACAGGTAATAAAGAAGATGGGTCAGTACCTGAAGATGGACATCACTGTACCAGATGAGTATATTGAGGGTTTCACAAAAGCCAACAACACATTTCTGTATCAGCTGGTCTTTGACCCCTTGAAGAGGAAGGTGGTTCCTTTGAACCCTTACCCGGATCACGTTGACCCTGCTTCCCTCAGCTATGCTGGAACGTATCTTTTACATATTGTATATTTTTACAACTGCTACATTTTCTCTTAAATTTAATCAGTTTAGTCTTGGCATGACGGATGCAGGAGCCAATTTCTAAAGTTGAGCCTTTTTGTCTGTTTGTGTTGCAAACTCTGTATGCTTGAAAATTTAACTTAACTTATTAAATGCAGTAATGTAGGAGATCAGAAAGGGCTGGAAATGGCTCTTGGAAATATGGACATCAACACAATGCAAAGGATAGATGATTTCAACCCCGACGCACCTTACACTCAGGTAATCTAGTCATCTTTAATATATATTTGCTTGAACTTATGGATCAATTTCATAGAATGTTACCATAATTTATATACTATTATAGAACGTATTAATAACAACAACTTAGTACCTAAGGTGTCTATCTCCTTTCTTCCAGCCCTCTAAAGCTGCTCGAAGTAGTTCTTGGAATGACAGATGTGACAAAAATGTCCCATTGCAGACAAGTATTTGGAGCAAAAACTATGCACCAGGTAGCACCCAGCCAAAGAGTCCTACAGCCCCCAAAAGACCCCCTCCTACCCGGGGCAAAGAGAAGATCATCACCGTCCAGAGCCTAAAAATGCCCCAAAGAGAGTCACAGGTGAAAAGACCCCGTGAAGGTAAGCAGGATAGGACCAATTGTTTTGATAAGACACCTGATTGGGCATGTTTATATGTAATGTTTTGTCTTATTTTTTTAAGACACCAGCCTTTCTGTGGATGACCTGTTAGGGCAGTATTCAGCTGGTGTAAAGAGACACCGTCCTGAAACTGTGCCCACCACTGAGCTGCTAACCAGTGAAGACATGGATTGTAAGGAGAAGGGGTATGGCGGCACAGTTGGACAGTGCCGCCCTCGAAATCGCTTTGCAACACTGTTGCAGTGGAGAAACCAATCAGAAGAGGGCACTGGAGAGCAGGTCATGCGCAGCAGGTATGAGCACAATGGGAAACACAAAGGAATGTTTACTGTTACTATTACACGTTTCTTAACATGACCTTAATTTTCGCATTGCACATACAATCAAAGGTTGGCTCAACAGCATTTAATTTTTTAGCACTAAGTTAATTGGGAGGTTGTACCTCCACCTCCAAAGTCCCAGTGTAAAGTCTGCTGACAATAATAATGAAATAGACATCTCCGTCAGGTTCTTCTGTCATGGTGAATCCAATATGGCAGATACGCAAGAAGACTCACTAAAACAAGATTCACCTCATCCTGCGAAGTCTCTAGACTCTTCTGTCTCACAGTCTGAAAGAAACACACCTGCATTGTGCCAGGACCCTGACCCAGAGAGAGAGCAGGCCAAAGAGGTGTCGTCTAGCCCATCTGCATCTCCGTCTCACTCCTCCAGGCCTGCTAGTTTGGGTCTTGGGGTCTTTAGTTGGTCAGGAAGCACCAAAGAACTCCATAAATCTGCTTCACATCCACCCACTGGCACCACAGACAGACATCGCTCTTCCACACCTTCAGGGATATCTACCCTGCAGCAGTTTCACAGAAAGAAGGGCAGCTTCTCTTGGGCAGGATCAGGGCTTTCTCTCTCGTCCTCTCCTGTAGAGGGCACTGAGGATGCAGAAAAATCTCCCGGGTCTCCTCCGTCTCAAGACAGTGCATATTTCTCTCAATCTAGCAACATCTCTGCTGGTGTGGAGGACTCCCTAGTCACAGAGGACAACTCTGATAAGGTGAGAAAATATATTTTGATCTATTCATATTCAATACTGTCAACCATCAAAGAATATTTTACCCCAAAATGAAAATGCTGTTACTCACCCTCATTGTCTCTCAATATTCCCCTCTATACAATGGAATCAATGGGGATCAACCAAACTAGGCACCATAAGATTAAGTACATTGTAGAGCGACTAAAATCGTTGGGGCTATGATCAATTTAGGTGTACGATGCTTTTGGGAAACACAGTCCTGGTTGGTTACCATTACATCTTCTTTCAAGTTCTGCAGATAAAATTATGTAAATGGTGACAGGTTTTCATTTTGGACTATTTGGACCAATTTTTCATTCCCTTTAAGGTGCAAGCTAAATATCTTAATTGTGGTATTGGTAATTTACAGTATAGTAATTTTTTTTATAACAGTTTACTTGGTTATAATTAGAGGTACCCCTATGGAATGATATTAGACCCAAAATGATTAACAGATGCATGCACAATTACATGTGCTACTGTACATACATTTTATACATTTATCTTCCCAGCCACAAACAAATTTGTTTGTACAAATGGCAAATTTGAGCCTAGAATTCTGGATTATATGATTGTGCAGAGATCTTTACTAGAGGTCGACCGATATTGAATTTTACCGATACCGATAGCTGGGTTGGTCCGTGCTTGCCGATAACCGATTA
>JAUMHP010000072.1:7729272-7740582 GCA_032361065.1 Enteromius trimaculatus | reverse complement strand
CCATAGCGTCTAGCAAGACGCAGTACTCGTTCCATGTCTCAGGGAACAGTGGTTACGGAAGTAACCTATAAGTTTCTGTTTCATGCTGACTATCTCAATTTTTTTTTTTTTACAATGCATGTTTATTTTACTATTTAAAAATTGTTTTCAGTTTTAATTAAGATGAAAATTGATCCGTTGCTTTGCTAAAATGTGTAGAGATTTGGATTCTGATTTAAATAGTAATTACATCTGTAAATGTTGTGTCCCTTGTTATGTAGCTACTATAAACGAAATGTGGTTCTTTCTAAACGTTAGAATTATTATACAGCTTTTATTAAAGTTACGATTTAAGTTGACCCTGCAGCCGTGCGTATACGTGCAGTGTGCAATGCACTAGTTTTGTTAGAGTTTACCTGAATTTCACCTAAACTAAGAAGTTGAAGTTTGTTTGTTTTGCGCGTGGGTTGAAGAGTATTAGGCTGGCTGGGGAATGTAGTATGTGAGTGAACAAATGCCTGAGGTGCAATGCCAGACATTATGCCTCACTCCTCCTTTAGGACATCAGAAGACGCCTCGCAGAGATGCTTTACCTTATCAAGTCAGTTTCACAAAAATGCATGTGCTCATTGACAAACACGATCACTCTTGTCTTAGAGACTTATCAGAATGATCTTAGTGTTTTTTTCTTGAATACAAATAGTTATCTGGCTCTTACATTCTTTGGGTGCTTCTAATTCATCTAACTTACATGTCAGGTTATGAATGCATATAAAATGCCCAAAGCAGGACAACTGCCTTAGGAAATGCTGGGACGTGTTAAACACAACATATCCAAAGGGATCTGTAACTGTATTCTTATAAGAAAGCAGCTCTCGAAATGTAACTATTTATGATTCATAAGTGACTAAGAAGAGCAAACCCACTGGAGCAAACTGGGTTTAAGTGCCTTACTGAAGAGCAAAGTGATAACCATACCAAAGACTCCGTGTATGACCAACTGTCATTTTAGTGACCAGGGGCCTCATTTATAAATACTACGTCAACGCTCATATTTAAAAACAACAAAAACGGGTTTTGACGTGAAAAAGTGCTTAGCGTAGTGGGCGTAGAAAAATACATTTTGCATTGTTTTCATGTTCTATTAAAAAAAAAAAAAAAGTAAAAATGAATTTTGTTTCAGAGGAAACCAATTATATTGGAATGTACAGGGAACAAACTCATTTTATAAAACATATCCAATGCTAACATATCCACTTGCTTGACAGGCAAGAAACATGTTTCTTCAACTTTAGGCACTTTTATGTTTCAGGAACATTTATTAAATTAACCATTTATTCTTGCTACATGATGGTTGCATTAAAACTGTCTTGGAAACAGATATTTTGTGAAAAAACGATTTCTATAAAGATTTCTAAAATTACAATGTTTTCACTACAAATTATGCAGAAATTCCAATGATTTATAGCTATTAACAAGAACAAATCAGCATTTTATTGTCAAACTATACAATACAATACAATACACTTTAAAACTCAATATTGCTTTCTATATCTAAAAAGAACGAACATCATCTTAGGGGATACTGCTACCTCTTTATCATTCATACATCCTCGAGTGCTGTATATATATGTAAAAACAATGGTCTTTTATACTGTTCTCACTGGCCTGAGCTGTGCAGCTGCACTGAGTTACAAATACCTAGATGAGAATGCGGAGTAGTGGCATTCTTCTGAAGTGTGCTCACGATGCTCAATCACTGCCGCACCTAGTTTAAAAGGATACTGTACAGTGCCAACAACACTGATTCAAGGGCCATGCATGTTAGAGGAAAGAACCGCCAAAAATGTCAGACATCTTTAAAACCACAACTATATGTTGGGGCTATAAATTGATTACAAACTCTCAATGTATGGATGTCCTGACTAAAATGTTACTATCCAAAACTCATTAGGCCACAATCTGGAACAAAGCAACATCTGATCTTGAGATCATGTGATGCTCCATCTTATCCATACGTCAGAAGACTGAATTTGACCCTGACACCTGTGATGTCATGTCTGGGTCTCTATGGCAGAACAGAGCTTATGTATAGACTTTGCATTATTTTTGCAGTGAGTCATGAATTGGTTTAGACAGTGTAAGACGGAGTACTAAGAACTATAATTAGTGGGGCCTGTAATATAAACTCCTTAAACATTTACCTCCTCCCTACTTCTCTTCACTTCTTCTAATATTAAATAAAGCAATGTTCTGTAAGTAGCCCATGTCACTTTACCTTCATCCCACTTGAGAATAAAGATATAAGATCAATTAGTTGTCGACAAATAATCATGTTTTGCAGATCACCTAAAGTAAATTTTCCTCTGGTGTTTGTGTTTACGTACTCAAGGATCTGTTACCATTTATTCAGAGTGTCACTGAGACAGTATATAAGCACGTCTACTTGATATGAAATGAAAAACTATAAAACTCACCACAGCCCGTGACGTTGTTGCACCCGCTGGACGCAAACTGTGTACGCTCTTCTGTGTCAGCTGCAACACAGGAATACACGCTTTTCATTCAAATCATTCAACTCAAAGCATGAATACACACAGAAAACACATCCTTGTGTTGCAGCTGACCTTAGTTTGGATATTCTTCAAAATGGAGCTACTGTGACACGGAGAGATGAAATTTTGAAAAACATACAAGTATTCTCACCGCTTCATTAAATACAGATTGAATTACTGATGGCAGATGGTCTACTTTGATGATGTCTTGCATACTTTTCTGGACCTTGACAGTGTTATTTACATGGCAGTCAATGGGACAGTCACAAGCCTCCTGGTCGGTGTTCCGAAGACAAACTAAGCTTTTATGGTTTTGGAACAACGTAGGGTTAGTGATTAATGACTAAATGTTTATTTTGGGGTGGAGTAACCTTTTAAAACAGGGCTGTCCCAAATCGGTCCTGGAGGGCCGGTGTCCTGCAGAGTTCAGCTCCAACCCTAATCAAACACACCTGAAGCAGTTAATCAAGCTATGTTAGAAACCTCCATGCAGGTGTGTTGAGGAAAGTTGGAGCTAAACTCTGCTGGACACCAGCCCTCCGAGTTTGGACAGCCCTGCTTTAAACATGGAAAAAAGACCTTCAGCGAGAAGGCTGACTTTGATATTGCCTGATTTTATAAATATCTCACTCTGTCAACAAAAAGGTGGGACACAGCCTTATAAAACATGTACATTTCCTTAAAATAAACCTGATTTGAGGACATAGCATCCATTTTTATTTAAAAGTATGCCTTTATATTGTTGTTCTGCTGAAGTTTCAAATATTTTTTATGATGTATTGGTTTAAAGGTTTAATAAAGTTTGTTAGTTTTGTGCCATGAACTATTGAATTTTTCAATTGTTAGTGTTTCTAAAACAATTCGAGTATGTCACAACCGGATTGGTGGTATCTGAAACATTCAGTACTGTGCCCATGGTGGTGTGTGCAATGACAAATATGTGTTTTGCACAATCCAAACCAGCAGTTGCTCAACCACATTTTGTAGCACCGCATAGTACCACAGTCACAGCAGAAAACAAAAGGCTCTCGCCCAATAAATAATAAAATGTCTTTTTGTGCTCCTCTAGTTTGCAGTACTCATTTAGACACCTGTTTCTCTGTCTCCATGAAGACTGAAGCAACTATTCCCGTGTTTTTGCTTCCACCACAATATGAGGCTGTTCCTTAATAAATGATGAGGCCTAAACATGTTTATGGCTAGAGGAGAGCTTTTGTTTCCTGGTTGCTGGTGACTGTATTTCATTACAGAGATACAATGAGAGAGACAAGTTCGTACCTGAAGCCCAGACGCTAAGACTTAGATGTAACGCGAATAAATAAAAGTCAAAGGACTCAACTCCAAAGTCCTCCCTCAAGGCGAAAGCACTGCTCTTGTCACAACATGTGCACAAGCTCAATACCACAGTCCGCCTTCATGCATTAGCCTATGCTAAGCACACAAGGTGCTTTCCTCTCTCAAACACTTTCTTTTGAGGTTCGGTAATATATCTGTGGATTTCATGACAGTGCAGTCAATAGAAGCTTTGCTGAGTACACAGTGAAAAAGGCTAAAACGAGGGTCATAAATGGGTGATTTTTCAGTTAGATGCACTTTTGACTACTTGAAACTTCTTCAAACTATATTTCACCGGGTGACTTTTTAACTGTGGGTAATGGTTTAATTTTTGGAAAAAGTACTGGGTAAGCCATAGCTATTAGTCACTCAACTGAATTTCTACATTTAATCAGTATTATAATGACACAAATAAAAAAAAAAATAAAAAAAACAACTAATAAATAAAAATGACACAAATAAATAATAAATGTTCTAGCCTGTTCCTTTTTATTTCTAACTTAAAAAAAAAGAAAAAGCGTCGGTGTGATGCTATGACAGCAGCAGTATTGGGTCAAAAAATACAAATTGTACACATAAATATACAAGTTATACACAAGAAGAATACCCTAACATCAATATATTTTTTTTATATAAATGTATTTGTCCAAAGTCTAAAATTGATTTTCCACAAAACAAATTAGTTGTCTGATGAAGGCCTTCAATTTCATTTTAATAGTATAACATTTGTAGAATAAGTGTCTAGATTAACTGTTCTTGAAATATTTATAATTCAGAAAGGTTTCCCTGACTTAGAAATCACTCATATATTTTGTTAAATACATCTAGCTGATTTACTGCAAAAAATATACAATCATCATGTTGTGAGTACATTCAAAACGTAAAATCTCTGTTCGGTTCATAAGCTGTTACCTTTATACTCCCCTGTAAACATTAACAACTGCAGCACACTTTAGTGTCGGTAGAGTCAAACCACATTCTCTCTGTGAACAAATACCAACAACCCCTGTATTGTGAAGATGAGTGGTTGCACTGGCATAGTCTCTCCTTGAAAATGTAACAGTTCTTAGAAACTCTTCTGCCTTACATAGTCCTATTTCTGTTGCCAAGACCTTTACTAGCATTACTTTTTACTAAGAAGTGGGACTGTACTAAAGTTCTAAAGCTCTTATGTCTTTATTGTATGGCAAATAATTTCAAATGAACACCTTCCTTTAACACTTTAATGCTTAATTTGATATCGTTCTCACATTTTCAGTATTGTTCAAAGAGTGTTGGACGTTTGATGATTAATTTGATCGAATATGCCTTAGCAGTACTGAGAAAGCATGTGAACAAGCGTTTGCGAAATACATTCATGGTTTTCAAATTAATGTTGAACATAAAATTTGTCATCATTTTCTTACGCTCATGTGCCTCCAAACCTGTGTGACTGTTTTTTTTTCTCAAAATCTTTTTTTTTTTTTATACATAGAATAGTATCAGATGTTTTATTTCTGGGTGAACTATCCCTCTACTGAAACTATCAAAACATGCATTCATATGCATTTTAGAAAGAACTTAAGGGTGTGTGGCACAAGACTGTAAGGCCAAACCCTTGCAAACACTACAGTCTTGCAATATTTCACTGCTGACAAAACACACTTTAGTTTTTCTCATAAGAATGTTTCTAAAGAAAAACCACAGCTCCCCACAAACTTGAAATATTTAGCCACATTCTTGACTAAAGCATAAATTAGCTCGCCATAGCTTAAATACCACAATTTTATAATGTGAAAATCAACAAATGCAAGTTTAATGTTTTAAGTCCCTTCTGGATTTTTTTGGGACTGACTGTTGCTTCAATAATTCTGAACTGAAGCTCTTTGTGACCTTGTGAAATCCGTCATAATCAAACTGAAATACATGACACAAATATTTAACTGCATCAATGCCACACATTTCTATTTAAAATCACTTTTAAACGTACTTCCTGTATCTGTAGTTTCGGTGTGTGTTGCTATGTGTGTGTGTGGTTGTTATGCTTGTGCTGCAGAACCTGTTTGGTGGCTCCACATGCATTTATCTGACAGAAACCCCATGATAGAGAGGATGACAGTCATATTCACTTGGAGTTTAGAGGTGTTAACATCAACGGCTACAGACAGACTCACATTAACAACATTGGGTAAGTGACTCACTCTGACCAGTGCTTAAATAAATTATACAGAACTTCATAGTGCAATTTAGCATCCTGCGTCATATAATGGGAACTGATATATTCAGTTACTTGAAAAACGTAGAATTTGTCATGACAAATCAGACCTAAAGAAGGCTGTTCTGTTGCGGTCTATTGAGGTTGTTCTATACTAGTTGGGAATTGAAAACTTTTACTACAATTTGAACAGGAGAAATGTTTGGATGAGCTGAAATTTTCAGCATTAATTAAACATGAGGAATAACAGGATGATTTGAAAACAGTCTTGATTATTTTAGAAACAAGTCTTCTGGGTACTGTTGTGGTGGTGGGTGAAGCTAAAATTTTAGATGGTACCCACTTTGGATTTTACTGAGCGGAGAAACATTGTTCTGATCTTGACTAAAATTTTAACTTTATTTTCAAGAGCATCTGACCCTTGTAGTTGCAGTCTGAATAATTTGATTTAGAGAGACAAAACTGAAAAAAATAAATAAATAATAATAATTATATTGGGGGGGGGGGGTTGTTAGTGGAGATACAGAGCGTGAGCTTGTATTTATCTCTTCATCTGTCTTTCATCTGAACAAACTGGTTCTCCTCATTCTTCACAGTCCATTCATTCCTAAAACATTCCTGACACAAACCACACATACACAAAAACAGAATACCAAGCTAAAAAGCATTTTATTTTGAGTTAAATTAGGAGGTTGTTTAATAATGAAAAATCAGGCATGCAGAGTCTGTACTTTGCATACATTCAAGGTTTCTGCAATTCTTTCTTAAAAAAAAAAAAAAAAAAAAAAAATCTCTGTAAATGTTATCTTAAACCTCAGTGAGAGAATGAAGATGTCATAATGTCACGAAGCCACTGCCCATGTGATTGGTTACCAGCCTGCTGACCTCAAAAGGGAGCATCATTTGTTTATATTTTGTCCTAAGCAAAGTGATTTGCAGCAATAGTATCTTTCTTTCTTATTTACTTGACTTTTTAAATAACACCTCACTATGAGATCTAGTGAATATGATTAACTGCATTACAGCTGATTACATCCGTCTCTGAAAAACTGGAGGTGGTTACTGACTTTTCCATGCCACTTCCTTTTTTTTGTTTTTTTACATACTGTACAATGTTTATAATTTGTACTTAATATGTAAATGACTGCTGTTGATTAACAATAAATAAATAGTAATACTATCTATCAATTTATTTTTTATCAATGTAATCCAGTAGTGCTTAGATTAGTTTTATTACCATGTGTACCAAGTGTTGAATAAGTGGAGAATTGTGGGAAGAGGTTTAAAAAGGAAATAACCCATACACTTATTTGCTCATTTTACGGAGTAAAGATGACATGATGATCGCTTGCAACATCTTTGGTTTTAATCAGCAGCTCTAAAACTGGCCTTAAATTCAAATTACTATTAGTCATTGTATTTCCATTTTATGTTCTTAATGCTAAAATTAAATGTTTGTTGAATGGCTTTAGGTCAGACATTTACCTTGGAAATTTTTCAATGTAGCCTAATTTTTTTAAATAAATATCCAAATAATATAGTCCTAAATGAAATGATAATTTTTACTTTACTCTTGTTCCTTTCTGTTTTGACAGATCTCCTGAAAACTGGTATTCATGACATGTCAGTTGTATTGAAAGTGAAGACATGATGGTTGGTACCCCTCTCTGCACAATAACAATTTAAAGATTCTTGTCATTTTTTAACAGAACTGCACACAGAAAATATTCACCTGACAGACGTAATCAGATTTGTTTAGCCAATCAGAATTCAGGGTGTGCTTGACTCAATGGTTAAGTCTGCTAAAAGTTTCAACATGGCTAATGGCACCTTTAAGAACATTTCACACATTCATTATACCTCCGATTACATCCTTGCCATGGCATAGCATAGCATATAATTTTTACTTTTGGAAATAATATTATGTATTTATGAAATTATAAACAAAACACTAATGCATGTAAGTCACCTTGTTCCTGTGCAGAATGGAGAAACAAAGATTTGTGCCCTCTCAGACATTGTAACTTTGGAGGACACAGAAAAAGGAGGGGTCGTAGTCACAGGGATCAAAAATCCAACAACCACCCTGAGGGAAGGTAAATAACTCAAATGTATACTATATCCTGCCTCAGTCATACAACAAGCAAGCATAATTGCAATTGATTTTGTAACATACCTTATGCTCTCTTTTTGTCTCTTGCAGGAGATCAGCTTGTTGCTGCAACTGTTCATCTGGACCACCTCAGTAAAGATGAAGTGTTACAATTGATCAGAATACTCGAGCCCTATGACAAGAACCTTGAACTAAAGACGGCAAAAGATCTGAAAGCAGGACTGGTAAGCAATCTTGAGAATTAAAGAACAAGCAAAAATAGAGATTAATTCGGTCTCATCATCTCCTCTTCCTTTTTAGTCTCTTGGTGATCTTCGACTGAACAGTGAGGCAGGACTCCAAGCACCAGGTGTTCAGGTTAATGGGCTGAATGGACAGATAAATGCCCCAAACCTTAAAGGTGCCATCTCAACCCCAACAGTAAATGCAGATATGCCACAGATTGACCTAAAGGATGCCTCACATAACTTCAGCCGTCCTGGGTTAAAAAAGCCAACTTTTGGCTTGTCTGCACCAAATCTTGAAGGAGCAGGTCTGGATGGTACATTAGAAGCACCTGATGTCAGTGTCTCTACCCCTAAGCTTAACACCCCAGATTTGTCTCTTAATGTGGACAAACCTGAACTGAAGACCAAAACGCATAAGTTCAAAATGCCTAACTTTAATCTACATGGTAAAAAACCAAAGGTTGATGGTGATGTGAATCTATCCGCTCCAGACATTAATGCTGACCTAAAAACTCCTGATCTGAATCTGTCAGCCCCAAAAATGAATGGAGAATTTGGGACCCCTGACATAGACATGACCTTGCCAAAAGCTGAGCTCAGTGGTCCAAACCTGGGCATCGAAACACCAAAAGCTAATATTGAGGCTCCTTCTGGCAAGATTAAATTTCCTAAATTGAAGAAAGCAAAAACAACAAAAGTGAAAGTACCGGAGGCAAGTGTTAATGCAAATCTTTCTGCTCCAAAAGTAAATGCAGATTTCAATGCACCGAATCTTGGCATTGATCTACCAAGAGCCAACCTTGAAGCTCCAGGTGTAGATCTTAAAACTCCTGATATTGATACAAATGCTCCCTCTGGGAAAATAAAGTGGCCAACATTTAAGAAACCCACATTTGGGCAGAAGGTTAAAGCACCAGAGGTTGGCTTAGATGCCAATGTCTCAAAACCTGATTTAAGTCTCTCAGCACCAAAAATCGATGGAGATATCAGCATCCCAAAAGCTGATGTAAAATTACCTAGTGCTGATGTTGATGTAAAAGCACCTGATATAGACATTAATCCTCCAACTGCAAAGCACAAGTTCTCAACTCTTAAAATGCCAAAGATAAACTTACATAAATCAAAGCTGAAAACTCCGGATCTAAATGCAGGAGTACAAGCACCAGAGCTGGACATGTCGGCTCCTCAGGTAGATGTTAATCTGCCAAAAGCTGAACTGAAAGGACCGAATCTAGATGTCAAGGCTCCAGACCTCAACCTCTCTGCGGCAGATCTAGACATTAAAGCTCCAGCTGTTGATGTGATGACACCAGATTTTGACATAGAAGCTCCATCTGCAAAGTTAAAGAAGCCTCATGTTAAACTGCCTAAAATGAATCTATCTGGGCCAAAAATGAAAGGTCCAGATTTAGACCTCAATGCACAGGCAGATCTCCATGGACCGGATCTAGACTTGAAAGCTCCAGATCTCAGTCTTTCAGCACCCAAAGTGGATGGCAAACTCGGGGCTTCAGATGTGAATCTGAACTTGCCCAGGGCTAATGTAGACCTTGAAGCCCCAGACATTGACATTGATGGTCCCTCTAGCAAAGCCAAGCTACCTCACTTTAAGCTGCCAAAATTTGGTCTTTCTGGACCTCGGGTTAAAACACCAAAACTAGATGCACCTGATGTGGATGTGAACATGCCCACAGCAGAACTCAAAGCACCTACTGTAGATGTTAAAGCACCTGACCTCAGTGTTTCAACACCTAAAGTTAAAGGTGACATTTCTGCTCCTTCTTTAGACCTTGGTTTACCAAAAGCAGACTTAAATGCACCACAAGCAAACATTACAGGAAATCTAAAGTCACCAAATCTCCATCTCTCCACCCCAGATGTAGACCTAGACTTGTCAAAAGCAGAGCTCGAAGGACCTAATGAATCCCTTAAAGTCCCAGACGTTGACATTAATGCCCCATCTGAAAAATTTCAGATGCCACATTTCAATTTGCCAAAACTAAATTTTACCAGACTAAACGTAAAAGGGCATGAACTGGATGCTAATGCAGATCTAGATCTCTCAGTTCCCAAACTCAAAGGAGAATTAAATTCACCTAGTGTTAACTTAAATCTTCCCAAAGCTGAAGTCAGTGTGCCTAATGTTAATGCAACCTTACCAAAAGCTGAGGTCAATGTTCCCAGTGTGGATATCAAGTCACCAGACTTAGAGGCTCCGTCTGGAAAGCTGAAACTGATTCAATTTAAGAAACCAAAAGCTGACTTTTCTGGCCCAAAACTAAAGACACCAGAGGTTGACTTAAATGCAGAAACTCCTGACCTCAGCCTCTCAGCTCCAAAAGTTGATGGAAATGTCAAAGTGCCAGAAGCTGATATAAACCTTCCCAAAGCAGATGTTGACATTAATGCTCCCAAAGGAAATCTAAAATTCCCAACGCCCAAAAAGTTAAATCTGTCTGGTCCAAAAGTCAAATCTCCTGACGTTGACATTGCTGCTGATGTAAATGGACCAGACCTTAAATTATCGGCACCTGCGGTTGACATCCCTGATCTTGATTTAAGTCTACCAAAAGCTGGGGTTGATGTAGATGTCCCCACAGCAGATGTTGACATCATTGCACCCAAAGGAAAGCTGAAATTCCCAACACTCAAAAAGTTTAATCTGTCCGGACCAAAAGTCAAATCTCCTGATGTTGACATTGCTGCTGATATAAATGGACCAGACCTTAACCTATCTGCACCTGAGATTGGGACTCCTGATCTTGATTTAAGTCTACCAAAAGCTGGGGTTGATGTAGATGTCCCCACAGCAGATGTTGACATCAATGCTCCCAAAGGAAAGCTGAAATTCCCAACACTCAAAAAGTTTAATCTGTCCGGACCAAAAGTCAAATCTCCTGATGTTGA
>JAUMHP010000072.1:7697340-7717880 GCA_032361065.1 Enteromius trimaculatus | reverse complement strand
ATGCAAGGTCTTCCTGAAGTTCTGCCCGAGTGGTTCTTGGCTCTTAGAGAACTCTCCTGATTATTCTTTGGACTCCTCAGACAGGGATCTTACATGGAGCACCTGATCGTGGCCAGTTTATGGTGAACTGATGCTATTTCCACTTCCGGATAATGGCCCCTACAGTGCTCACAGAAACATTCAGGAAATGCACCTATGACCATTTCGATCAGAATGCTTTTCAAAGAGAAGATTACAAAGATCTTGGGATATTTCTTTAATTTTACCCATCATGAAGTTTTTCCTGTGTGCCTCCTGGGTAATGTGAAGCCTTTATAGGCTATCAATTATGACTAAAGCAGCTGATATCAATTAGTACTGATAGGGGGCAGGGTTTCTTTCACAATGCTGACAGATTTCAGGTGATTTCCTGGCTTTCTGTGCCATTTTGCACCTTATCTTCATGTGTTTACCACTTATTCCCTGTGTCATTTCACTTTATTTATTATGACTCAACTTGTATACTTAAATGTTCTGATTTCTTGGTATAAATTCAATATTTGGCTTGATGGCAACATCTGGTGGAAATTTTGTGTCAGTAGCCCACTTAGAAATCCCCTTACTGATAAAAATGCTGATGTGTCAAATACTTATTTCCCCACTGTATATATAATTAGTATCTATCATACTTTAGATCATTTCATATCATCACTTACTGTTAGAATGTAGAACGTCTAAAGTGGACTATCGAGATAAAGTATTATGTTGGGAAGGTTGTCTCCCCACAACAAATAAACTGTATGTAAATTGATTGACGGTGCTGTGTGGGATGCAAGGAAACATTTATTGGACGATTAGACATTTACAAAACAATCATATGTAGAGATAGTGTTGGAGTGTTATAAGAAGCTGCTGCATTTTCAAACCGTTTCAGACACGCTCAGAGCTGAGATATCCCCTGGAATGAAATAAAACCTGTTGTTATTAGCATAAGTGGATAAGGACCATTTGCAATTAAAATTCCTTTGGGGTGCCTCCAGAGACTGCATAAAAGTGTCTCAATTACAAGCTGAACAATTGCCCAGAAAGAGGACAACCTCGTCTAATACCTCTTAAAACATAAGAAATACTCCTCTCTTAAATCACCACTGCTTGAGAATATGACAACATAAAAACATTGCTTTGTTTCAAGTCCAGAATGTTTTAAGCTATTCAGGATGAACCTTTTGTATGACTGTATATCTCATCTTTGCTGCTAACATTTATTTGGTTGAGCACAAGTCACCGTGGCCGGCCCTGTGACATTGTGTGGTACATTCACACACACTCTAAAGGGCTCAGGGACAACTGCTCTGCCATTTATGTGACATTTAAAACTCTTTATGCGGTCCAAGATGCCCGTATGTGAACGATACCTGATTAGAAATGCACACATTCAAGCACAGCACAATATTAAATGGCTTGTGCTACTATTGAACATCATCTCTGCTGATTCATTCATATGCCAAATAATAGTGGAGAAGCTCTTTAAAGCTGCAAGATAATAGTAAATGAGAGAAAAAAGAGAATGACTATAATAAAACGTGTCTGCACTCCAGCAGATGCCATCTCATAAGAGAGCATTTCGATCTGAAAACGGCTGATTATATCTGATTCTGACATAAATGCTTCACATCAGATCATTTTAAACTTTAATGAAAAGCATTCAGGCAGACTTTGGTGATGTGTGGGTGTTTATGAATATTTTGCCTCTCATATGGCAGCATTTGGCCTAAACGGAAAAAACAAACAAACAAAAAAACTCCAGGTTTTTAAAACATATGAGGTATAAGAGCAGAAACACAGCTGACACTTGTGTGTTCTGGATGATGGATGAATCTATGTTAATATTATGAAGTTGTACAGCCTTTAATCTGTCCTCCTGTCACATACGTTACACTGCAGTGCATTTCACCCCAGCTAACGCTGATGGAAACCCAGTGCACAGCCTCAGGGGCTTCCCAGGTTTTCACATTAGGCCAGACACACTATGCGTTTCAAATTAGGGTGCTTCTCAAATGCAAGGCTGAAAATGTTATTGTTATTAAATGACTTACTTAACGATTAAAAAAAAAGAAGGATTTTTTATTTTTTTCCTGATTGATTTACAACATAACAAAACAATGTCTTAATCTCTGAAAACAGCATTTAATAATGAAATTGTATGAGCTCAGTGCTGACTCATTTCCTGCCAATCAATTTTTGTGAATTCTAAAGTGTACAAAGGATTGTGGGTGACTGGAGTACGCAAAGAACAAATCTTTCAGCACACTATGAACAAAGGATGCAAAACGAAGGCTGCCTTCCGAGTATCCTACAAATGGAGAAGTCCTTCAACAACATGAAGTTTTACTAGAATGCAGCCTTCTGCCACTGTGCCGTGTCCGCCTATGTCTATTCACAGGCACAAAAAAAAGCAGTATGTGAAAATCTGAAAAATGCAGACTATGTGAAAATAATAGCAGACTAGCCTGTGTCAGAATTCACAGTATTAAAAAAATGCAAATAAAAAAGTACCTGGGTTAAATACTCCTGTTGAGATTGTGAAGTGCACGTTTTATGGACGCATTGCTATCCCACAAGGCCATTGGAGAGGATTTGGGAATGATAGTTCAACTACAGAAAAGACTAGCAGGTGATGTATAGTAGGCAACGTCCCATTTTCATTCATGCTAACTATTGTATAATCATGAATAAAGTAGTTTTTACGAAGTAAGTTAGTACTTACTAGACAGCATGCGATCTCCTTACGCTAAAACTACGCTCATTTTCATATACGAACAGTTTTAAACTGTTGGAGATTTTGATTTCACTCTCCTTACAAGTAAACGTTAGAAAAAATGAAATAAATCAAACATTAAATGAATTTAGAACAACATTAGGGCTAGTAAATGTTCTTTCAAAGATTTAACGTTACAATGATTGTGAATATTCAAAAGATTTTCTCTTTCCCAGGTGTCAAATGCCAGTCACCTACATTAGGAGACAGGCTAGTTCACCCAAAAATTACCTCTTGATTTACTCACCCTCATGCCTCGTTTTCTTTCCTCAGTTGAACACAAAATTGTATTCGTCATATGTGAACCATAGGTCAACTGTCACGCACAATGTAAATATTTCGATTCAAGTGTGTTGTGAAACTTGTGGGAGAACTGATGACGCCCATCCCACACTTGAGGTTTTTGCTTATTTACTTAAATAACTTTTTCCTGTATTTGAAGTTTTCACATGGGCGTTAAAATGGCAGTATGATTTAACCAGTGGAACACACTAACTAGAGTGTTGTAAAAATGGCAGTTACGATTTTACAAAGCTGTATTTAGGCTACACGTTTTGTAGGATACATATTATGTTTTCACATTACATGTGAATGGCAATTTCATTTTGGTGCTTGCAAGTAACAAATTTTTGGAAACATTTTACAAAATACACATACTATTTTCCATACCAATAAAATGTGAAACAACGCAAACTATGTGATATCTAATTAAATGAACTTCACTACAAGTTTTGCCATTTTGCTATCAGGGTATGTATATTATGGAATACAATTAGGATAAAATAGCTCTCTGAAGGGGCATTAAAGATAGTGTGGAAATAATATGTGTTCAGAAAGGGGGTCTTATGTACTTCCTGTTTACACACTCTCAAGAGGTCAAGTGTGAGTAATGGGACAGGCCCATGAGCCTCTGTGCTTTTTTGTTGTTGTTGTTGTTGTTCTTGCTTGAGCTACAGAATGCACTGACATTTATGTCATTTTTATGTCAGTCATGAACTCATAAATCTGCATATATCAATTGTAAGGAAGTAAAAGTTTATAGTTTTAAATATTCATATCTTTCTACACATGCACACCTATTGCCTCAGAAGGCATTGACACATTAACTGTAGTTGAATGGATTATTGTGTTTATATTTCTAAAAATATTTTTGCATTAATCTAAAGAAAGAAGGTCATTTAATATGTGGGACGGCTTTCTTAGTAAACTAGCCCTTTGAAGAAAGCACTCTGTATATACCTAGTAATATAAACTGATATTTTGCCATATATTGTGTAGAGCTGAAGGATAAGTCTGTGCCCTATTAAAATTATATTTGGTCACTAAAGCCTGTCCTTTTTGTTTGTAGAGAACTGACAAGTGACACTTTTTAATTTCTTCTGTTCCTTGAAGGCCGTTTTTAACAGACAAGGTGAATCCAATTCAGCTTCACCAGAACTCATTACCTGAACTACAGATGGAAACAGAATCATGGATTGACTCATGGAGTGGCCCATGGTTGTCCAACAGGGACGAGAAAAGATTTGAGCAGTTTTGAATGTTACATTAATGAATGTGCGGTAACATTAATGGCATTGCAGTGAAATTTCTTGGAAAAACAGCCCCTTGTCAGAAGTGATGCATGAATCACTACTCATGAATTAATCTGCGTGACTTTATCTTCGTCAAACATTACAGCACAGATTTCTATTAAAATAACTCAAAAAATCTGCTACGGTAAATTCGACTGCACATAAGGTTTTCAAAGAAAAAAAAATACTGAGCATTAATTAATATTAGTAACTGCTATGGGTTAGTTTACATAATAAATTAGGTTTAGTCATAAATGTTGTTCCAACACCCTTAGACCTTTGTTCATCTTCAGAACAGAAAATGAGATATTTTTATGGAATCTGAAAGCTCTTTGACCCTCCCTCCATAGACAGCACGGATATTACCACGGTCAGAAACGTACAGTAGCAAGGATATCCGTAAAATAGTCCATGCAACATCAACGGCTCAACCGTAATTTTACGAAGCTATGAGAATACTTTTTGGAACGGCATGAGGGTGAGCAATTAATGACAGAATTTCCATTTTTGGGTGAACTATCCCTTTAAATTATGCAGCGTGGCAGTATCAAAGTATTTTCCACAACACCATTAAAGATGACATCGTATGTCCGCTGGACATCAGTAACATTATATGTGTGTGCTTATTCAGAAACACAATCATAAAAAGAGACACACTGCAGCCACTTGGCTCTAAACAGGATATCCCAAACTTTATTTCCTGTGTAGAGGTGTACTAGGGGAGCAATCACAGTTAGTGGACGTCCATCTTATTAGATTGAGTGCAACACAAAAATAAATCAAAACAAAAGAATCTCATATTTGATTATTCCGATTGAAATTAAAACAACCTAACGATCAAAACAAAACAGCGTGAAATAAAGCAAAAAGTGCAAGAGAGAAAGAAGAGATAAGATAAGAGAGAGAGAGAGGAGGAAAATAGAGTCAGCTTTAATAAGCCCATGACAAGAGGACTGTGTAAGACGCACTATGCCACAAGGCCACACACACTTGCATTAACATGACTCTCAGCATTAGCTTACAGCGATCAAACACACAATGATTTGAGCCCCTCGATCTGTACAAGACAGATAAGATAATAAAACTTACAGCCTTCATTTAGACCAGCTATTACGTTACATACAATACATTCAATCCTGCTTTGGCATGAGAGCTTTATGCCATGTTTACACTGCAAAAAACAATGTTTGTCTTGTTTTCCTGTATAAATATCTCTTTTTAAAATTAAGCTTAAATCTTATTAAACTGTATAAGTTTTTTGCTTGAAACAACAATAAAAAATAATTGTTTTAGAATTTTTGGATACTAGAAAACAAGACAAAATGACTTAAGACCAATATTCTCTGCAGTATAAGTGGTTTTGCCAACCTTTATACATGCTATCATTTTTTACATTATAAATAAGTGATATGTAGACATTTACACACATATACTCACTGTTCGGGAATACCAGGAACATTGTTACACATATACACTGGGATTGGTTACGACATACAGCCTACATAATTTCACCGGGCACATTAATGCAAAATGTTAGTGAGGCCTTGGATTGGAGAGAGAGAAAGAGAGTGATAGAGAGAGGGGGAAGAGGAGGAAATAATATTATCAAAGATTAGTATTAAACCCCTGAAAGGCTAGAGTCCATCTGAGCAGTGAGGAAGAGAGAGGGGGTTTAGGAATGTAAGACATACACAAGGCAAACCCTGACGCTTCACACACATTCTCCTAATGTTTTACAGACATTTTCCAGATGGTTCACAGATTTTTGCAAGATGGTTTACAGGCTCGGAGCAGATAAATAACGGACTATATGTTCCCTTAATTCTTACAAATATCACAGACTGCTCCAGGACCGACCAAACAACACACACTCGCGCACACACACGCACACACTGCTCAGCGAAGAAACTAGAACAAAAGCTCTATGCAACAATCAATCCAAAAGGCAATATTTGTCATTCTGAAGTCTCAAATAAATACGTTGTATTCTCTCTTTGATAACGGCAGAGCAGTGACTCTGCCTTCATTCTTCTGTACAGTATATACATACACGCCTGAACGCTTCAGTGACAAAATATTTCATACTGTTAAATAATATAACCATTGCAACAACCAAGCAAAGGGCCTTGATATATTGCTTCCTTCGTTTGTACATGTGCTCCTGTACTAAACGACAGATACTGCCTTTTTAAAATACATGTGCAAGTTCAAAACAAAACAAAACACATTTCAATGAAACTTACGGACAGAAAAATCAAGCAAACAAACAAAACAAAAATCTGAATATCTATACAGCTTTCAAACCTCTGTCGACTACATTAATGAAGGGGATTCGGCGTACTATATACAGACAGGTTAGCATCCATGCATTGTCAACACGAAGCACATTAACATTCCAAATATGGACATGGCAAACAAGGGGGCGGGTAAGGGGGAGGGGCTAGGTTCCACAGGGAGGGCGGTTCCAATGCAGCCACGCCCTGATTTTACAGACCACAGAGCACAGACGTACAATTGCTGACCCCTGCTCTGCCAAAGCAAATACATATACAGTATAAACCGTAGAGACCATGTACAGTTTGAACGCCCCGTTACGGAGAGGCGCACTTGCCGTCGGTTGGTGTGACGGCTAGCGAGCAGCACGTACAGCAAGAGTCCACGAAAGTCTTCTCGGCAGAACTTGGTATGGCTGTAATTCACATGGTTTCACCAACTTCACTCCAACTTCATCTGTTTGTTTATTGGTTAAATAGATATTAGGCTTCAGGAAAAAGTCTTTTATTCATGTTGGTTTTGTCCTTCTTTGTTTGTAGTGTCTTTCTTGTGGATCTTAGAATTAGCAAGCAACAGCGGACCATCTTCATTAGGGATTGAAGGTCATCATCGAAGGCTTCCTACGGAAATGCCCTGAAGCTGGTACAGTATAGTTTCCTTTCATTCAAAATGTTAAATGCACCAAAACACAAAAACACAACAAAAAAAGAAAGAATAAACAGCTGTTCAAGCAAAATTTTTCTTCTCTTTCAAAATCAAGCTTCTTAAACTACAAACCCCAACACAGAATCCCTTTAAAAACACTCTTTCGTTACAAGAAAAGGTGTTCAGATGCAGTAAAAGAGCTGTAGGCTGGATCCCTTCAGTACAAAGACCTATAAGAAATGTCACCAAGGCCTCTTTATCCTTGCAAGGACATTTTTGGTGTGGGTAAAAAAGGTACGATTGGAAATACAAAACCCACTTCAGGGGCTGTGTGGCACTCTGCAGTTCTCCATTAGAAAGATTTTCCCTTTGGCAAATTTGGCGCAAACTACACAATAGATGAAGTCCAAAATATCTACGTCAGATCTACTGTGCTCAGTCCAGAAACGCGATTTCATATATTTACTTAGCCACTAAGACCGAAAACCGAACTTTGGAAAGGAGAGTGAAAAATCCTGCAATTGCATTTTCAAAATTTAAAACCGTGCTATGTTTTTTTTCTTCTCCAGTTCGTTTGTGTTAAACCATGCTATCCTAAAGTTGTTCAGAGTCAAATTCAGATTAGTTCTACAATTTCTCTTTTTAAAATCGACCTACGTCTAAAACCGTGACTACTCTATGAGATTTACCTTACAGCTCCATATGCAGCGAATCTACAAAGTACAAAGAAGCAATCTCAGCAGGGTTGGAGGGAAAGCGTGCCCTCGTAAACTCCACATAGATGAGTGACTGACTGTATCTGTATGAGCAAGTTTATCAAGCAAAAGACTACTGATTATACATGCTTGCAAATTGTTTGTCTGAGAACAAATCGCTGAAAATATGGCCACTGGTTTTGCGTATTTTTCGTAGTGTGTGTCCGTAAATGTACGCGTATATGCTTGGACGGAAAGTAACAGTCATAATTGTAAACTCTCGATGTGATGTTGGCATGCTGGATTATCTTCACTACGCTGACTTGACACACGGTCCATCGATTGCATAAATTAATAATCGAATCAGTTACAAACCACAATGTGTTTGTATTAGAAAATTCAGTATGTTCCTTAACTTGAGCTCTTTCGATAGCACTCTATGATCTTTAAGAGCGTTAGATCAAGGCTTTTAAATCAAAGTCTTGCACTAGTGCACCTCTGGACTCTAAAGCTTCAGCGCCTGGAGAGATTAGAGTGGTGTACCGCACTCTCCTTATTGTTATTCTCTTTCTTGACAGGAATGAACTGCACCAGTACAAGAGCGGGATAAAAACTGGCCTTCACAGGAACTACAAGCTGCTCTTTAGAACAACAAAAGCTGTTTCGGACCGCTCCGATTACATCATCTGTAAACACAAAGTAGTGTGTCTGAAAAATCACCCAAGCTAAATTACAGTACCGCCGTTAAGATAACACACCTATAACACACAGCCACATTACCCAGAGTTCCATGGCACTATGAAGGGAGCTTACAGATTTCCACGGTCCCACGTGGCTTTTATACTGGTTCAGGTTAAAAAAGCACAACTACAGTAGTTAAAGGTAGCAATAGTAGCATTCATAGTCTAGATTTGATGTTTGAACGCTATGATCAAACCCCGTCCAATCAGATGCAGTCACACAACAAACAGAGGAAGATGAGGATGAAGGAATGGCGTGTTGAGAGAACAGAAGAACGGGCCGATGGTCTGCGGAAAACGATTATCCTTGTGGACCCGAAACCGAGTCCGCCGCTGTTGCCTTCCTCTGCAGTCATTAGTCCTTTTAGTCTTTGTGTATTTTTCCACAGAATGCATGATTGTGTGTGTCACTGTGTGAAGGTGTGTAGTTCTGCGTGTAAATGCATGTGTGAGCGCGTGTACGTGTGTTTAGAAGCCCTTGATGTGGCAGTAAGCCTCCAGAGAGGAGAACAGGATGTAGAGGAGCCAGAGGCTGACGAAAAGCATGGTGGTCAGCCCTTTAGCAGTCCGCGGACCCCCCAGCTCACCGCCGATGTCGGGCCGGCGGCGGTACATGAGCACCGCCACGCAGATAAAGGCGAAAATGGTGAAGAGGGTAACAGAGAAGGCCAGGCTACCCGGCTCCACCTTGAAGTCGTGGCCCCTTGAGTTGTGGTAGATGGCGGCGATGGACCAGGCCACTCCGATGCCCAAGAAGACGTTCACGGCGTTGCTGCCCGTCACGTTTCCAATGGACGCATCGGCGTACTGATCCTGTATCGCTGCCACTTTACTGGCAAAGGTGTCTTGAGAGGAAAATCAGAAATAGAAAGAGGTATTAATAGAGTAAAAATTAATATTTATCATGATTCATAAACATTCTGATAGATTGATAATAATATAAACAATAACTTATAAAATTAATAACTGTTAAATTAATAATAAAATAAATGAACTCCTGTATATATCTATTTATTTTACTCTATTTTGAAAGATTTAGATAATTATTAAGATTGAGAGGACATTTTTTCTCCCAAAAGTATAACCTTAAAACATAAAATAACATAAAAAACATTTATGTAACAAAAATATATAGAGGAGTGACAAAATGTATTCTGAGGAATTTTGTTTTGTCTATTTTCATAGGTTAATATTGTAACTACTTGTATAATAAATAAACAAATAAACTAATACAACGTTTTAAACAATTTAAATTGTAAATGTCTATATATATGTATGTATATCTATTAATTTATTCATTATCAAATTTAAATGTAATTATTAAACTTAATTATTTTAAAAATGAAGACTTTTTATGTATTTAATTATTTTGTCGTAAATCACAAAAAAACATGAATGTGACAAAAATGCATACATGTGACAAATTTACTGAGGTTTATGCTTAAATCAAATACGAAAGACAAGGAGTGAAACAAAACAAAAACAAAATCTAAATACATTTCCCGAAGACTAACTGAAAACTAACTTTAGCTTTACACTTTAGAGTTTTACTTCAGGTACATCTTGCTTGTCTAAACGTGTTTAGACCTTTCTTCAGAAAACGGAACAAAAATAATCGTTTTTTCTTGCAGTCTACGCACAAGTGTACTGTATGTACACACAGTACTCATCTTCTCTCTCCTGCTCGTCTCTCCTTTTTTGGTGAGGATATAATTTTGTAATAACAGCCTGGTTAACCTCTGATTTGAGTTGAAATCAGAGGGCTGTCTGCTGTTTAAACAGTGTGGTTTCAGAGACAGCTGCATGCTAACAGGGTGATCTATTGCAGACAGCTGAGAAACCATGAGGATGCTGATTGTGCGTTCTGTCTGGAAATGCCTCTAAATAATCCTAAATGCACATCCACTCCCTTTGCAACTCTTTCTTCCTCTATGTCTCATTTAATCTTACTCTCTCTTTCGTTATGCTAACACGGTCCATAACACATTATTCTGCTGAACTGCTCTGGATATGTGGATATTATTCGTTGCAGCCTCTGGTCACAAAGAGCCATTATCCCCATTTAAAGGTCTTGCTATCCTTTGGATATACACTTTAATATTCACACATTCGTATTTACATATTTGTGTTGAAAATGTATATAATTTTGTATATGAAAATGTTTAAGCACTGAAAATTACATTTAAAAAAAAAAGGATGTCTTGATTTAAAGACATTTAGGTTTTCCCAAAAATATTACGCAAAACATGTTCAATTAATTACATTTTTTCAAATACAGCTTCAGCAATCAGGAAACAACTGCAACTCTAAAATATCTTTAATATGCCATTTTATCATAAAGTTGTTAAGTGCCTTTTAGTTTTTGCATATTTATCAAGAGCTCAGATAGGTGTTTTAATGTCACCACGAGGCACTCGACAATGAATTTACAGAAATAAATCATTTCTGAGTCCAAGGATGTGAACGGCTCAAAGTTGTCATCTGGTAATTACGGTAATTCCAGCGCGACATGACTGCAGCACTCAACATCTGTCTAAAAGTGAAGGTTAGAAACTCTCCCTGCAAATCTGACAAAAGTATCTGAGAACAACATCAGCCATTTAAAAGCTTAAAGGAGCAAAACTGACTCAACAACATCTCAAAGACACAGCACTATAGAGTGAAAGCTGGGTTTACTATAAAGTACTTATTTCTGAAATAACATTTTACTTCTCGTTATTCATCACTGTCCTGTTATGTTGTTGTAAACAACAGCATGGATGGAGCCGTTTCCATAGCATTACCATGGAAATTCTCAGTTAAGGCTCAGCTAACACCCAGTCTGGTGTAAAGTCCTGCCAAAGAGGCTGGCAGCGTGTGGACGACAACTGCCGTTAATGTGGGTGTCATGGCAATGAAAAGCTTCATCGCAGAAAGACGCTCGGGAGCAGTTAATCATTATGGACTTAAACGGATCAGCGTTCCAGACTGTTATATACTTTGAAACTGTTATAAACCTCAAACTGCTTACGTTTGCACACAGATGCAAATTTGTATTAAAAAACGGCCACACATATCGTTTAAATGAGTATTTTATAGACTACAAATGTCTCTGTGGCTCAGCCAAACAGCCCATATATGTCTGCGATAGTGAATGCATAGCGGACTAAATAACTCAAAATCCCTTTAATTAACTTTTTATATTGCCACACGTTAGCGACACTGCATTCAGAAGATGCACGTCAGTCAACAAACTCATTTCTATTTTAAATGAATCGAGCTAATTATTCATTCAAGATATTATATGCTGAATCTAAAGGCTTTGTGTTCTGTTTAAAAGCATTGGTGAACGTTGTCTTATCAGTCATTGTACGTTTTCCTTCGCCTGGTTTCTGGCTGCTCACTTGGCTAATTGGAAGTTCAGTTGTTTTCCCAGTACTCAATACGGCTTTCATTTCCCGCTATAGATTGACACATTTGCTACAGTAACTGCTCAATAATGCACCTTTCAGTATGCGGCATTTGTTATTTTGTCAAACTGTGCAGAAACAGCAGAAAAACAATCAATGGATGTGGTTGTAAACCTTTCACTAGAAGATTTTTGTTTACCTATAATAATTTTGAATTTTGACCTGCTACAAGTTAAATGTGTAAGTACCACATTGTTTTTGGTACTGTAAAAATAAAAAGGGCAAAGGATGTTATACAGCTAAAAGAGGTAGTTCACTTCCAGAATGAAAACTTCATGATAATTTTTACAAGTCATAAGTCAGCCAAGAGGTTCTTATCTTTCTTCCAGGAGTTTTCTCCATACAGAGGACTTCAACAGGGATCAGTGGGATGAAGGTCCAATTTTTATGCAGCTTCAAAGGGCTCTACATGATCCCAGCTGAGGAATTCAGCTCTTATCTAGCAAAACCACTGGTTATTAAAAAAAAAAAAAAACTAAAAATAAATAAAAATGTTTATACTTTTAACCACAAACAATTGTCTTCCACTAGTGACTTGCATTGCGTAATCGCATTATAAATGTCATGCACAGTAAGTTCTTCGTCTGAGAACTCCTGTTTAAAAGGTGCAAAAACCTCCACATTTTCTCCTCCAACTTTGTTATTAAACAAATTTATTTTGTAAAGGGCATTTGACTTTTTTTAGCACGTTCACAAACACCTCAGCTGGGATTATGCAGAGCCATTTGAAACTGCAATGTGGACCTTCACCTTGTTGTCCACTCTATGTAGAAAAACCCTTTTAGCTGATTTTAGCTGATAGGGTACAATGTAAATTATTTTTATCTGATGGGAAAAACCGCTTGGATGTAATTGTCTCCTAAAACAAAAAGCACAACAGCGCTTTTCTTAACATCTGAAGTACTCCTACTAAGGCAGTCATGATATTAGAATTTCACTACACCATTATCTTGGACAAAAGAATTCATGACATTGATATCATCACTATATCTAGTAAAATTTTTACCTTTTTTGGCCAATTAATAAAATACTTAAATGAATAAAATTCTCAGCATGAGTTACAAATTCTAACTAGGACAGTTAAGTTCACTTGTGCATTTGCATTTTGTACAGGTGTAGGTCCTAACATTATATTTATAGCATATATCTGATTACTTTCAAACAGGGTTTATATGTGTGTTTTATTAACTCGCTGGCAAAACACTTCAGCAAACTGCTGTTCATTAGCTTACGAACATGCAGATCGAATATAAAGCAATGATATTAATTTAACATTTTTCTTTTCCAAAACCATCAATATATTATTCAAAATATGGCAGTGTTATTTTTCTGATAAAGTCAGCTTCTATAAACCCCACCCTTATCACCAATATTGCAAAACCCCTATTACCAAGATATCAATATTTCATTTCTTAAATATCAGTTATTAGCAATACTGGTATACTGCAACATCCCTAAGTTTCCCAAATTGTTCTGCATAAAGGCATAGAAATGGGTTTATTACCAGCACAACATGAACATTTATTATAAAACAGAGTTATAAAATGCTAAAAGTGATTGAAGTAAATATGAAAAATGGGACACTGAAGACACTGAAGTACTGTTTTTCTACACAAACTGTGCTACTCTATTAATATTTAATGAATGCTTCTTTTTCTACTGCAATACAATTTGGGGCCAAGAAATTCTTAAGGAAATTTAACCATTTGATTAAGAGATTAAAAAAAATATATATATCCATGTCTTTATGGCTTTTTGTTCCATTGTTGTTTTGGACTCCATTGACTTAGAATGTATGGAAAAAACATGATAAAAGTAAGGAAAATCACGCAGGTTTGGATCGACATGAGGGTGAGTAAATAATGACCATAATAACATTTCCAGGTGCACTATCCCTTTGAGGATGTTTTGAGAAATTACTAATTAAGGAAATGATGTCCTTGTACGTGCATGACATTGTCCACGTATGATAGCTTTTACTGGAAAGCAAGATGCAAATGCAAGGAAATGATTTTCTGCGGGGAGATGAGAGGAGCAAAAGGGCGAGAAATAGAGGATGAAAAGAAAAGAAATGGGGTGAGTGAGGTAAAGAGGGAGAAGAACAGCATTAGAGCGAGAGATGGGAATGCTTCTGCGTTCTGCTCTCTCAGCGTTTTCTCTATGAGCAGTCCAGTGTGTCTGGAATACCAAACATGGGGAACAGGCACTGCTCTTCCAGTGTGTGTGTGTGTGTGTGTTCTGTACATGAACATAGCTATCTGTGTGTGTGTGTGTCTGCTGTTTTAAATAACAGTTATCATGACTGATGAAGGTAATATATGGAGGTGCAATGTAGCAAGGAGCTTTACTCTGCATAATTATATGATATACAGTCTCATAATCATAGCCTTGCACGTATGCACACACACACACTCACAAGTGCTTGGACATCCTTATTTTATGATAAATGGCTTTATGTAAATACAAACATGTGTGGCTAAAACACAAAAACCATGTCACCCACTCTCTCTCTCTCTCACCTGGCACTGAAGTTCCCAGCGCTACAAACACCACTGCTGTCACAGAGTCTTTGAGTCCGATGGTGCAGCCGAAGTGGGATGCCAGGTCTCCGATGAAAGCCGTCAGAACGCCAATCATAATGATTGACACCACAAAACACGCCCACCCGTTCCAGTAATCAGTGGGCGGGACAAAGGCAAAGAGAACTTTCCAGAAGACCGTGAGGAAATGCATGACGTAATCGAAGCAGGAGGGGAGCTTCTCCTCTCCGCATTCTTCATCGTCATCATCCTCACCTGCAGGAAGATAAGGAGAAATAATTAAATATGACTTTATAGAAGGTTAATAAACCCCTATGCGCTGTAATTTGGCACATGACTCATCCACTTGATTCAGAACTTGCCAGAACGACTCAGCAACCCCCTATCGATCACCCAAAACATCAGCATTTTATAAGCTTTATAGGAACGCACCTAAAATGCAGCAGCGACCTCGCAACTGCCTAAACCTTACCTAAAACCACAAACCAGTTCAGCCGTCATGGCGGTATAGCTGAAACTTTCAAGACAGTACACAGATACAGGGTTTATCTATATGTGTGTGTGTGTGTGTGTGCGTTCAGGAAGGTTGTAATCTGTTTGATATTCTGTTGGTGCTGCGTTTCCTTGGGAGCGTAAAGAGAGCAGCTTCCAGACACCCACACTGTGCTCTCTGACAGGTGAGGCTGTTCCTTTAAAGTGCGATTAGATGCTACAGGATGTTCAGAAATCTTGTTTATTCACAGCAGCGGCCGAGAGAAAACACATTCAAGTCTCTGGCAGGGGATTTGGTCATTGTTTCGCCAAGACAGACATTCTGTTCACGGGCAAAAACCGGACTTGTGATTAAACGGATTATTGATAAAGTAGATGCTTAGACAGAACACTCATAATGTATCAAATAAAAACTAATTCAAAATTGGATTTAAAGAAAACATTGAAGATTCAGACCGAAATGTTAGCTGATACGAGTGTATATGTTTATTTCACGGCTCAAGAGTATTTGAAGGTCACAGTGATGTTTGCCCTCACCGCAGCACGTGTGTAATATGCACACATCTGTGCTAAAGAGACAGAGAAGGTCAACGTGATGCTTTATGTGCCGTCCATCAGTGTGTCTGGAGGGAGTAAACGCCTTGCTTTCAGACTGTAGTCACCATACATGCATGCACAATTGATCAATTGACTTCATAAGTGAAATTTTATAACAAACTATTCTATATAAATCTATCTATACATATATACATATATATATATATAAATAAATATATATCTGGAATATATAAATACATATTCCAGAGACTGACCTTCACAGACTTCTACATTGGTCCACAAAGAGGGTTATTTTCAAAATCAGATTACATTTGACAATTATTTTGCCCTAAATACACATTATAAACTAATAATTGTAGGATTTTTAAATTGTTATTGTAGTGTATATACTTTTATACTAGAAATTAATAATGTGATTTGTATTTGACATGCACACACACACAGACACATATATCTTTATAGTTTTACTAGGAGTAATTTTAGCTTTATCCGTTTTTCATCTAATATTTATATTTTATTTCAGCTTCATCTCAATTACCGAAAACGATTTTTTAAAGTTCTAGTAAAAAACAACACTGAATTTAACCCTCAAAGATTATTTTGAATTATTTGTTTATTTTAAATTATATAAAAAAAAAAAAAGAGTCATTATTTTTCCAATTCCAATGACATCTCCTAAAAGTCTACAAAGGGAGGTTTGCATGACATGCAACTTCTCAGGACTATTTTGTAACCAATCTATAGATAAGTCATCCCACATACACTCAGTGCTCATGTTGTTTACTCTCTCCTTATCTTTCGATATAAATCACCTCGCTGTGCTGCAGAGTCTGACATTTAGCAAAGCTTTTAAACTTTAAACTCTTCAATTTACCGCCATTAGCTGCAGACCTTTTATGCTTCTTTGTCCATATCTGTGTACATTTGCGTTTATGTGCATGTGTGTATCTGCTTGTCCTGATAAAACGTTATGGAGAAATGTCTGTTCCGTTCTCAGTGGCGCTAGATAAAAAATAATCCAGTTTTCCATTTGTCATCTGTCAATGGTGGCAATGATTAATGCATGTTTGATGTTAGGTAAGACGTTCATGCTGACCAGGGGCTACCAAAGTCCAAAAAATGCGAGACAACAAATCTGAATGAAATTTAAAGAAAAATGACTCACAAGAGCTATTCATACTTAAATCAGATACAAGTAATATTGGTTTAGAATGACACGAGGATGAGTAAATAATGACACAGTTTCCTTTTTAACATGTACATACATTAAAGATTCTTTAACATGCAAAAAAATATATTTTGGAAATTCTAGAATAACCAACATCGCTGTAGATACTTTATAAAAAAGACTAGGTCTATGCTGGTGATTACAGGTCAGTTCTGACAGCATACAGAGCAACATACACGGACACACAAACACACACACACAAAGGCTTTTAACCTTGCTTTGCCCCAGAGCACAAATTGGCACACTGAGAGGTGTTCAAGTGTGAATCACTAAGTCACCAACCCCTGATCCACACAAACACACACGTGCACACTAACACAGCTAGAGAAGCAGCCTCTATGATCATCAGTCTCTCTGAGGTCGTGCTGTGAGTGCTAATTACTTCAGAAAAAAACGGGGGAAAAAATCACTCTCGTTTTTCCTCTTCCTCAACCTATTTTCTTCCTCTCCAATGCCCAGAGAATGGAGATTCCTTTGTGTTGACCTAAGAGAGGTACAAAGCTGCAATTTTGTGATTTACACTGCAACACAGAAACACTGCAGCCACCAGGGGGCGCTTTACAGCAGAGAGTATGAGCACTTCTGAAATTTCAAATGGAAACCATAAATAACAACATCTGATGAAATCTACATAACCCAGGGATGCCTAATCCTGCTCCTGGAGGGCCACTTTCCAGCACAGCTTAGCTTTAACCTTATAAAACTCACTCAAACCAGCTAATCAAGCTCTTTAGGTGTTAGAGCAGTCTAAACTCTACAAGAAGATGGCCCCCAGGAGCAGGAGAGGACACCCCTCAAAACCAAAAAAGAAAAGAACTTCTGGCAACACTTACGAGTGATTATCATCTCGAATGAGATGTTCTTTTTTTAATGAATCACTAAATCAGACCTCCCAATGTTCCTCACAAACTGAAACACTCACCAGCGCTGACTGTGATGGCCTCGATGAACTGGTCCCTCCAGCTGTTGGTGCCAACCAGAAGAGCCAAGTTTGTCTTTTTAATCAGCTTATCAACTGTATTCTGTAGAGAAAAGTGAGAGACAACGCACAAGGATAATGAATGACCGCTTCATTATATTCCACTGCAACTTAACAGGAATAAACAAACATAAATACACTTCAGACGTAGTGGTCCACAGTTCATCGAGTGCTTCTGACTGCTCTCTGGTCTACCCCGCTGTGAAGTGTGTGTGGGTTCAGAGAGTGTGTATGTTTCAGCACGACGAGTGCGTGTGGGCTAAAGAGCACGCGTGTGCATGTGGATCGTCCTGAAGTGTGTGGAGGCGATCGATGAGATGCCAACGTTTAAGATTTCTGAACTTCCCTGACAGAATGATCTTGTGTGCTTCCATAAGCAACAAGAAGGAATGTTTTTTTGGCTGAAAAACAGGTAATGGGTATTTCTGATTCATATTAGTTAGTCAATTCGAAATGTAGCAACCAAGAGTCATGTTTGTGCATATTAACAACTTGGGTAAGTAAAAATTGTCCACAATAAGTACATTTAAAGTATATTGCAGTAAATATAATTGGAGCTTCTAATTACTACTTGACGCTATAATTGGCTAAAGCTGTAAATCATATACATGTAAATAGTTCATATAAAAAGTCATTACAAACTTTTTTAACGTTTTTCAGCAGAACATAACCAAACCACATCAGACACTTGATTTTCATTGTATGGAAAAATGCACACACAAACTTCAACAAAATATCTTCTTTTGTGTTTTACAGGTTTAGAACAAGGTTAGTATAGGTCTAACCACAGTCAGTTTTTTTTATGTGATTATGAATAAATGGGAACTGTGTAGCTAAATGAACACACCTTGAACTCATAAGATTCCTCAATGATAACCTCCAGTTTAGGGTGATCTCCTAGCATTGGCTTTCCCATTTCAGCGATGCGTCGTTCCTCTTCCTCTTCGCCTGTCAGAGGCTCCGCCTCTTCCTGCCCCGTCTCCTTCTCCTCATCTAAAAACAAAAACACCAGTCAGAGAGCAGAAAACAACCAAATTATACTTTAAATGATCATCTAGAGTGTGTTTGTGCATCAATAGGCTTCTGCGGATAAACTGGATTGTGTAAATACATTGCATGAAAATGCTACAGCGAACACAAGAATTTGTCTCTGTGGTGGAAAGTCCTATAAAAGGTCAAAATCACAGATCTTCGTTGATAAATTTAGAAAATGGGTCCATTTCATGAAACATGCTTTTATAATAGAATACACATAGACCACTGTGACCCTGTATATGAGAAATATGTCAGGGGCAGGATTTTTCCTTCATTTCTTTCATGTGATGAAGCTTCTATGGGCCCAGTGGGATTCTGGGTAAGTAAGTGTGTGATATAAGCAACCCCTGACCACGTGACTGGGTTTAGCCCAATCAAT
This sequence comes from Enteromius trimaculatus, assembly GCA_032361065.1. Classification (NCBI taxonomy): domain Eukaryota; kingdom Metazoa; phylum Chordata; class Actinopteri; order Cypriniformes; family Cyprinidae; genus Enteromius; species Enteromius trimaculatus. The sequence goes on along the minus strand of JAUMHP010000072.1, from coordinate 7,698,498 downwards.
CACCCACATTCACACACACAATGGAATGAGAGGGTCAGAGGAAAGCAGCAGATGCAGACCTAAAGGCACGGAGGTATGATGAGGTTTGGAAAAGAAAACAATTAGGTTACAGTAGAGACACATGCACACACTGATGTGGACAGACAAAGGGGAAGGCCAGGGAAAAGAAGAAAATGAAAATCCTTTGGGCAGCACCATGGTGATTTCAGCCAGTCCTATCACATATATTCTCTCTATCACTTTCTCTTTCTGTCTCATTTATTTCATATTTCTTCTTAGTTTCTCGAGCTCAGCTGGCATATCGGCTACACCAACAACAGCAATAGCCATAAAACAATGTTATGATGACTACATTCCCAAGCTCAACACAAACATGAGCCTCATAGGCAGAAACGGCTGCGTAAACGAATGAAATATCTAATGGAACAAATAAATCTCAAGCCACAAATGAACCCTGAGGCATTATCCAGCGCAAGATCCTCTGGCAGATTAATGGCAGAGCAGCTCGCTCCTGTAGCCTAAACAGTCTCTCTCTCTCTCTCTCTCTTAATATTTGACGTCCATCTTTTTCTTAGACTGCACGTTCTATTACTACCCGGTTTCCCTCACTTGTCTGCCTGTTGATGTGTGCGGTAACAAAATACTCACGCCTTTCTGTTTCTGTCCCTTTGGTTGCATTTTTTCCACAAAGCTTACCCAAGTCTTATACACTAATTCGCCTCTTTGTTTATCGTTTTAGCATGTACAGTATAACAGCCTCTCATTTTAAAAAGATGTTCTACTGTATCTTGTTTGGCTAATTGGAAAGCACTCGCTAAATCAAAAACAAAAACTGATTGGACCTGTTTGAACAATTATAGGTGCTGAAGAAGACTGACCGATAACTAGCTGGAGAGCAGCTGAAGAGGAACAGGCTAAACAATCATTTTGTTTGATTAATGTCATGCATAGATAGTAACTACGCAGAAAACAAATAAACAAATAAACTAAAAAGAGAAAAGGCTTTTTAAAAGGTACACTTTTGTACCTTTTAGGTTCAAATATGTACACTTTAAGTACTAATATGTACCTTTCAGGTACCAAAATGGACTCTTGAATGGACTTTTGAAAAGGTACTGTTTTTTACTGTGACATTTACGATGAAAAATGTAATCCCTT
>JAUMHP010000072.1:7685929-7697240 GCA_032361065.1 Enteromius trimaculatus | reverse complement strand
AATATATTGTTGAAATACAAGCAATAAAACAACATTATTAATAATTAAATTCAATAAAATAAAATAATTGTTTCTAAGTACATGTAATGGGAGTATTTAAATTGTTTTATTATTATTTTTAACCAGTAATTAAAGTAAAACATGATAAAACACTGGGTTTGCATGCATCACTGAGACGTGAGAGTGATACAGCCACAAAAAAGATGCATAGGAAGCAAATTGAAAGAGCAACAGAAAATGTGGCACATCTTCAGTGTAATAAATTAAGGGCAATTAAAAATCGGTTACATTTTGATACTGTGATTAGTTTTGGTAACTAAACGAGATGCTGCATTTGGTTTTCTAGTGTCCGTCCACCTTAAACGCAACATTAAGATTGTGAGTCGTGTTTGTCTGCGTGTGTAAACTGATATTGATTTAACAGGCTAAGGTTCCCTCTTCATTGTTTTGTCCTTGAAAACAGAGGTATCATTATCTATCGGCAGCTTGGTGCTGAACATCTTGCATGTGCGCACACACAAACACGCTCCATCCAGCCATCCAGATTCCTTTTATTTTCATCCAACCATCTCTTCGGCTGTCCTGTATATATCTAGTCTCTTCTTTTCTTCTTTCTTTTATACTAAACAATCTCTTATCTACAGTACGAAGATTTTGAATAATCCAGGGCTCTTTCAAATGTCTTACAAGCGAAGCTAATCAAAGGCAAATGGACTTAGATTATTAATTATTTTGAAGAGTGCCTTAATCAAGTCAGGATGAGTGGCTAAACATCAAAAAATGTATAATTAAAACCAGCTGCATTTGATTTGAACTCCACCTGATGTTCCTCTATCTTTTACGTTCCGTGTTTTAACCTCTGCATCTTTTTTATTGTATTTTATATTCATCATGCTTTAAAACACAACATTAATCAAAACAACCGAATATCAAGAATTAAATATAAACATGATAAAAACCATTTGATACACATCAAAACATTGAGGTACTGGGAAAAAGAGCCGTTTTGTTTCCTGGAAAATAAATGTTTATCTAAATGTGAGATGAAGCACACTCGAACAGCCTTGGCTTTGAAACCAGTCTTTTTAGCTCCCCTAATCTCTCCTCATGATTTACAGCCCAGCATCTGAACTCATTTGCTGGCGTGTCTTGACGTTTCCTTTGTGTCTAGTTATGAGATTATTGCGGAGAAACGAAATTAAACAGTTCACTTTGAAGCTTTCTCCCTGAACCTGCAAATATTCTGAGCACAACCCTATATGGCAAACTACAATAAAGATTGCGTAAGAGATGATTATGATTATAAATTAAAGGGTCATATCAATCTTTTGGAAAAAAAATTTGTGTACAATGCGAAACTTTGGAGTCGATAAAAAGCCATGATCCTTGACTAACATTAAAACAAGTAGAATTTGGCTCCTACTGTGTGTTTAACGTTTGTGTGTTAAAGTGCGAGAAGTTGTGTGCTCATCGAAAACAAATAAATGTCATTAAATTAGTAAGACAGCACACCGACACCGGGAGAGAAAGAGAGAAGGTGAGACTCTGTCCAGAGGAAGAGAAGAGTAAAAAGCAAAGGAGACACTGTGAGAGGGAGAGAAACCTCTGTATACTGTCCATCCTCTCCTTCTCCAAAGTGGCGTCTGTAGCTCTATGCAAAAGCTGCATTGCTTATCGTATTCCTCTCGATTGAGAACCCTGACTGATATCGTCTTCCTGCAGAAACAAGACAACAGGAGGGGGGTTGGAATAATGCATGCATGATACACACACACACACACACACACAAGCAAGCATACACGAGGGCCTGGCCGGAGGGCTGTCAATAGTGTACTTTGGCCTGTAGTTGATCCCGATGATGATCCAGAGCAGAGAAGGTTCAGACTGGTGTATTTGTGTGTGTGTGTGTGTGTGTGTGTGTTGTATGTGCGATTTCCTCTGCAGGCTCAGGCCACGCCCCCCACCTTTCTTCTCATTGGTCTCTACGAGCTGGGGTTCTCCAATCTCCAGGAAGAAGCTCTTGTTCTTCTCATATTCTTCGTCATCAATTATCCTGACTTTTATTGTTTTGCTGGAGAGAGGGGGAAAGAAAGAGAAAGAGGGAGAGGAAGAAAAGAGTGAGGAAAAGACAGGCCAAGGGGAAAAGAAGAAAGATAAACGGCATGCAGTCATGCACAGGCAGACCATCAGAATAAGAGGATGATGCAAGAGAGACAGAAAGAGAGAGAGAGAGCAGCCTCACAAGTCTGATTGTAAACACACATTCACAAACACTGATACAATCTATAGTGCCACTAATATTTCCACTCAATCCACAAAATCTATTTATGTTGGGCGGATACTTCATTTATTACATAAATGTATATTTGTAAACCACCTTATGGACGGTTTTACTGTATATAAATATGTATTTTTTTCTTTTCATTAATTATTATAGACTTTCATGTTTGTACATTTGTTACTTGGTAGGCTAATTTATTTGATGAGCAAATTCATAAATCAATATATGCTGAGGAAAGTCACCAACTGAATTGATAATTTAAATCATATTGCAAAGACATTACATTACTGTAGATGAAAAAATGTTATACATTTCGAAAGTGCTTTTATAAGTCAATATACTATTTGTTTTATTTCCATATCAGTACACATAAGCTATCACTGGCTAAAATAATCCATTTTGTAATTGGGTTTATAAATATACTGTGTATATATATATATATATATATATATATATATATATATATATGAATAAATATTTAGTAAATAGATACAGTAAATATTTACATATAATATGGCTAAGAGTTATCTTACAAAAAGAAAATTTCAAGATCGTGTATATCTAAGAATAAAAATGACATTGCATGGCACCTGTGGGTCTGCGTATGAGTTTCTAAGATGCAGTCAGTGTCTTGTGATTTAGTCAGCGATGCAAATTTATAAGATTTATAACAGGTTCAGTTGCATATTAAATAAAAATCAATGGATATACGGATGGACTCCAGTTTAAATGCTCATTCATTTAGTCCTCTGACTCAAGAACCTCTCAAACTTATTCTCACGTTTTTGGTTTTGCCTGCATTCTTCCTCATCTGCACATATCCAGCCCTGTATGCTTAGAAGGAACACTCAATACAAACCTCAAACCAAACTAAACTAAATCCTTCATACACACAATCAGACCAATTGCTGCTGTATGTTTGCATGACCTTTCTCCAAGTACAGCCGCAGCGCACAACATTACAACCATAAAATCTCCACAACCAGCCATGTCACATTGGCCTGATGTCATGATTAAAGTCAACAGGAAATCTAAATCGACTCCCCCTGCCTACATTATCTTTTTTTCCACACTAGATATCAAGTATCATGGCTGATGATGTAGCAATGTTTCAGTAAATGTTGTTTGTTCTCTACACTTAAAAGGGTCCTATTATGCTTTTTCAGTTTTAAAATTTTAGTCAGTGTATGTTTGAGCATAAAAAAGATCTACAAAGTTACAAATCTCAAGATCCACTCCAAAGGGAGTTAATAAAAAAAAAAAAAATCCCTTTTCAACCACTTCAACGAATGTCTCGTAATGACCACAATGCTGTTTTCCAGTAATTGTGATGTCACAAAGTGGTCTATTAAAAAAACATACAAATAATTCCCGCCTAAAAAAAATACAAAAGCATGTTTCATAATCGAAACCCAGTGGAGGCAGTTTTATATCAGTGTATTTCTGAAGGAAACTGACTGAAGTTTTGGATGTCATTTTGATTTCATTTTGCCTGATAAAGCAGCATTTGTGAGCGGAGCGCTGTTTTGTGTACAGCGTTACCAGGGAAACCTTAATCTTTACCAAGACAACAGCACCTCTCAGTTATTCAGCCTAGCTGTTCGCAGGACAACCAATCACAACACATTTTGCTTTTCAGGAGGCGGGCCTTCATCAGACCCAGAACTAATCAAGCCGTTTGTGACAGGCTGGGATTTAATGTAAATTATGTTAAAATTATGTGTTAATTATGTTTTTTGAACCACCAAGCATGATAGTATGTGCTAAGACACTTACAAAAAAAAATCAAGACATAATAGGACCCCTTTAAGTTCATAATTTAAATCATTTTTAGAAGAACAATGACGTGATAAAGCTCTGAAAATCGTGGCAACTGATGGAGAGTGACTCTGAAAAATCATTAGCGCTCAGTAAAATGTTTTTGTTATAAGACCAACTGAACAATATCCAGACTTACAGTCTTACAGAAACGCACAATCCCTTCCAACACTCATCGATCTTCAATTAAGACACAGGTGCTACAGCAAGAAAGACAGACAGTGAAGGAAATGCATGGAAGACAGAAGAGTTATCAAATGCTGGCATATGCTTCAGGGAAGAGCAATAAATGCAAACACCCTCTGTCTTTGTCTCTCTTCATCTCCCGCTTCTCAAAGACTATTTCGTATTCCTTCCATCCCATTGGTTGTCAGAAACACAGAGTTAGATTATTTCCAGATCCACACTGTCAGGTGTGTGTGTGTGTGTGAGACAGTGTGTAGGAATGACCCTTTTCACTTCTCATCTGAATGTGTGTTAGGTTCAGCTGAGGTCAGGGCAGCGCTCTAAAGCTACATCAATAAGTCATAGAACTGCTTTTCCACACACGCGCACACAAGGTTTTGGAATGACAGCACATGCCATTTTAGTATGTGTGTGTGGGATGTTTTTCTATTTATTCTTCGGACCTTTTGTTCTTATCAAGTGTCTTTGACATCTGTCGCTACATCTGTCATTTGTAGTTACTGGACACTTGCTTTATTTAATTACTCCTAATATCTCCCTCTCTCATTTCGAATGATGTATCACATTTATAATTGTATTAGACAACGGCTATTGAATCTGACAGAAAACAAAGTGATTTTGTAAGTGTGTGTGTTGTAGATGAGATGTTCATTAGAAGTGTTCTCGAGCTCTTTTGAATAGCGGGAGAAGTTTTCTCAATCAAAAGAATGAACGCATAACGGTGGATGTTTCACAAGCAGTCAGCTTTTCAGACCCCAGTAAAAATATGTTAACAGTTTGTGCTCTAGAAGGGAAAAAGTGTGACCACGTGACAAACAATCACCTGCTGAACGCGCTGTCAGATCATCCTTTCACAACTATTGTGGCCTGCATTGCTTTTTACTGGCAGAACAATTTAACCAGTGTGAATCTCCAGTGTGACAGCCAAATAAATCACATTTACCTGAGTTGAGATTGATCGAAGTTAAAATGAGATGATAAAGATGTGTTTATCATGAAATAATGGTGACAAAACACATCAAGCTGCATGTGAACGGAAACATACAGTGGGTAGTCTGATTCACAAATTAAGGATTCAAAGGAGTTGATTTGTAAGTAAATGACTCTCTGAAAAACCCTTTGCTGCATGAACTCACTGACTCACTGTTAATGACTCAGTAAACTCCATGTTATTAACTGCAGGAAAGTTCAACAAAATGAAGCAAATCTGTTTGTGTTCAGTATATTTACTGACAGATTGTTCAGTTGATGTGCAGGGTTTTATTATTAATTTTTTGCAAAATAGTTTAATAACTGTATTATATAAAAAGAAACAAATTTTCTTTACTGAAAGGTTATTCAAATAGCATTTGGGTAGAGTTTTTTTTTTCCGTAATAAATTATTTAATAATTAAAATAATGTAAAATCATAGTGGACTTAACCTCTCAGCTATCTACTGTGTGTATATATATATATATGTAAATAAATATATAAATACTGTAAGTTCATATATATATATTGTTTTTTTATGTAGCATGTACTGTATATAAAGCCTCATGCGAACCATTGGCTGATCTCTACAATGAAAGCAATTTCAATTTTTACTATTCATGTGGGCACATTTGATGACCTGACACACACACACTTGACATGATTGACATGAACACACACAAGCCTCTTGAATTCAATACAGCATTTCTCTCCTTGTTTTGCATTACAGTAGATGACTCTGACTTTATGGGTGCATCACGTTTCCCTCAGAGAGTGCATGTCTCTCTTTAGTAGCTCAGCTGTGAGCCTTCAGGAAATCAAAGCGTGCTTTAGATAAAGCCAAACGGGCAAGGGTTTGTGGGATATGCTTGGGGTCTTGAATCTCTGATCAGGGTGTTACATAAAGCTGCTCCAATTCATGCCTGACCAGAAACCAAGCGCTGCATCACGAAATCACACACTAAGTCACGTTTATGAAAGACACAAAGAAGCATAATGCAGCACACACACAAATGATATGGCATTATCTGTTCATTAGCATATCTGCATTGCAGTAGCCTTGATCGGAAGAGCTCCTGACACACACACACACACACTCACACACACACAACATAATTTGAATTAACTATCAAACTGCTCTTTAAAATAGGCTACATATATAGCTTATACACTTCATCAACCGCTTCCTGTTTGAAATTATCTTCGGATCGATGCTTCTAGAGGATGTGCAGACACGTTTTACAGACCAGCTGTGGGACAGTCGGGAAGCTTGGACTCAAACACTCTTGCTGCAATGCTAGCAGCTTATCGCCCATTGCTGCTGCATTACAGTGAGTTAGCAACAGCAGTGATGTGAACACACCTTCGGGTCCGATCCATCATCCGCTCCATGCTCAAGTTTACCAGGTTTAGGTCAGTGTAGCTGGACTGGAATGAGATCCAGACCTACTAGCTTAGCCAAAACCACACATACACGCACAGTTTGACTTACAGCGTCCAGAAACATTTGCCAGCAATTAGATCTGCACTTAGCAACCGGGAAAGAGCCAAAATAGAGCTGCTTTTCAAGTGTGACTTACCAAAGGCCACATTACACTGCATGTAAGAGAGACAGAGAGCAAGAGAGAGATTGAGAGTAATGTAACCTCTTTAAAATTCAAATCATGTCTGCTCTTTAACACAAGGAGGAGCCACACCAAATCAATACGAGCTGACTTGTGTATGTGTGAGTGGATATGGGTGTGTGCATGTTTAAAAACTAAATATATGGGTATTTACTCTTTTATTTGGTGCCTTGGTGAGACAGAGGGTGGAGATTTACTAAGAATGATTTGCGCCCGCTGATAACGCTGCTTATTTGCACATGCTGCGCAAATAAACAACATAGTTTTAGCAGCCGATTCACTGCAGGAATTATGCAAATCAGGTAACCGTGCAAATCACAGACTGTATAGCATCACTACTGCAAAATAGACACCTGAACTGGCTCCTTAAAAATGGATAGAGAACTCTTTTTTCCATCATTTGACGAGTTACTGCTGCCACGATATATAAAAAACACAATCTGATCTGATTGCAGGTAATATAATAATTGAATTTAAATATGCCTGAAACAAATGATACTAATACGAATAATAATGGTAAATTGTGAAACCAAAATAATAGCATAAGTAGCATTATTAATTTAATTTAAATAAGAACATTTTATTGCATAAATATAAAACTGGCTATGGTAAGTGAATATAAAAACCATTAAACTATGGAAAATTAAAACTGAGGGTACTGGAGAGTGTGCGTATTTGTGCACAAGTGTGTGTCTTAAAGGCCGAATGAAACCCTTTTCAACAAGAGTGCAAGGTAATGCATAAATTTGTGTAGGCAAATGCAGTTTCTCCTTTTAATATATTCTGCACTTAGATGTGCATGCAAAAATCTTATGACCTGTTTGCATGCTCACTTAAGCCTACGTACCCCCCCACCCCACCCCACCCCACACACACATACAGTGCAGGTATTGATTGTGGTGTAGTGGGGTGAAATGAGAGCTTGCTGCAGAGACCTGCTAGTGAATAATGGAAGGAGAGAGAGGGGAAGAGAGAGGAAAACTGAGAAGATGAGCGTATGTGCCTTCAATATGAGCATTACAGGGTGCTGAAGCACAAACATCATCTTCAACGTGATTTTCAGTACTTTAATGTTTCCAATTTTTGTTGATGTTACAAGCTGATTTGTGAGTGTTTCAAGCTCTTTAATACAACATGCCAGCTGGCACAATGAAGCATCATCACCCACTTCTGACATATTGTGTGCATTTGCTCATTGTCCTTTTACAAACTGCAATTATCACACAATGAAATGCGTCATAACTTACAATTACTTTTTTTTTTGGTAAATGCTGATTCTTCATCGCTAATGTGGATGTTTAATCCTGTTGCCAGGGAGAAAGTATCATTTTGCATTTTAGTCTATATATATATATATATTACGTATGAAATCCAGAATATATATTTGCTTATTAATCCATTTGTACACTTTCATGCCCTAACTGATATAGATTTGTACATAATTACATGCACGCAAAAAGAGGTGATTATTCCCATTCCTTTTTCAGGTGAGTTTTAATTCATTTTCACTTTAACTTTATTTGAGCTCACAAATGTTTGGTAAATCTTTTGACAGAAGCGCCAAAGTACCGGGGAAGCTGCATTGCACGGCCTTAATTAGGAAAATGTATCTTGTATCTTTTCTTTCTTTGGTTCGCTTCACTTTTTCTGCTCTCTGAGTTCTCCGTTCCGGGTCAAGGTGAATCCAAACTGAATGAAAGATTTTTGTTCTTGACACAATTTCTCAAGTCTGAACTGTCACAAGAGACTGAAATGACAAGAAGACCCAATTTCAGAATCACAGCACCTCAAAACCTCCATTGCTTCTGTCTGCTGATATCTGGCTCACCCCGCCCCTCTCTCTATTGCTCTCTCCCTCTTCTCAGTGTCTTCCTCTCTCGTCCTCTCTCGGGTGAGTTTTGATGGGCAGGTCTTAAGTGAGACAGTTAATTAGATTAATGGTAACTGGCTATGTGCCTCAGGAGACTAATGTATGCTTGTGTGTGCGTACATGGATGTGTATGTGTGTTCTGGTGAAAGAGTGAAAGAACTTTTTAAACTCCTTAGTGATAAAAGCATTTCAATATTCATGAGCTTTGTTTTGCTGATCATTAATAATGTATTAATTGAAAGAGCTGCAGTATGTTCAGATGGGAGGGTGTGTAGACACTGTTCAACATGGCAGCGTGTGTTAATAGTCCTTACAGCAGGCAGCACAACACACATCCATGCCTTCAAGCATGTACAGTACACACACGCACACACAGGGGAACAGAGACAGTGGAACAAAAAGCAGCAATAAAATTTGCCTTCATGACCTTCATAGCGTCTCTTGTCTTCTCTCTGTTCATTTACAGCCCTGCGTAGGTCTCTCCATCTCTCTCTGTGCACTTTTCTCTAACAGAAGAGCTTAAATCAAGGGCTGCTGGAACTGCAACGGCCCTGTCTGCCTTTTCTCTGTAATGAACAAAAGCTATGTCTCTGCTTGTGTGTGTGTGTGTGTGTGTGAACTTTAGTGGCCTTCAATCTACCTGTCTAGAAACCTGCCCCCCCCCGAAGGAAATAAAGATAGAAAGATATGTTTTAAATTTTTGATTAAAGGGATAGTTAATCCAAAAATAAAAATTCTGATAAAATAAAAATAATTTTTCGTCTTCATGTTCATGAAGTTACAAGAAAACAAAAATAATGACTTTATTTAACAATTTCTTCTTGTCCGTGTGAGTCCTTGACATGCACTCACAGCAGATACATGCCTGTGTCGAAGACTGACACAGAAGAGAAGAAATTGTTAAGTTGTCGTTATTTTTATTTTCTTTGTACATAAAAAGTATTCTCGTTTGTTTTCTGAAGATAAATGGAGCTCTTACAGGTTTGGAACTGTAATTTTTGGACAACTGCTAGTGTGTTGGGTAGTAATTAGTTTGTTGCTAGGTGTTCCTCATTTAATCATTTATAAAGTTTTAAGTTATTTTTATTATAAAACATTGTGCAACATGACATAATCAGAGTCAGAGCATACTTCATGTCAAGAAACCAGCAAAAAATTGCAATTATGAGCAGTAGGATTTTGGGCCAGTAAAATTTCACAATGGACAAGTTGTTTAGCAAGATGCCACAGAAATATTAATTAAATCGATATACAGTACAGACAGACAGATGCATAGAAATTCATCTCACACACTCATAGTGCTGTAGTCTTTTTCTATGCTGGATTCTCTGGATGCCCATATAAGGATGCATTTCTCAGCTCTGACCTCTTGACCTCTCCTCCTCTAAAGATCCCACGTACATCAGCTCTACTGTCACTGTAGCAGCAGTATGTACCTCCCAGAATAAGAGCTTTAGAACTGACTCCAGTAGCTGCTCTACATACATATGGAGATGCTTGATGTGTGTGTGTGTGTGTTTGATCCTCCTCATCAAGTGTCTCTAGATCAGTTTGTTGAAGGATTTGCAGAGAATTCCAATTCTGTTTTGCTACTCTATTGCACACACTCATCCTCCTACATCCTAGCAAAAAAAGTCATCATATACAGTATTTACTAGAGGTCAAATAACAGCAGTCTCTCTCTCTCACTTTCTCTCGTTCCAGCACTCACTCTGGATTTCTTTTCTGGGAAGAGCAGCGATATCCACTTTTCCTCAGATTACCGTATACTATAGAGCTGCATTTTCCACACAACTGTCTCACACACACACACACACACACACTCTTAACCAAGACCCCGGCAGCTACTGGACATTCAGCAGAGACTTGGCTAACCAGAGAGGCTGAGTTCAAGACAAACTGACAGGACACAAATCAAACAGAGCAGAGTCCCATCCCACCAGATCATTATCCACCTAATTTCCAAACAATTCAGCACGGATCGAGAGCAGATGAGGCCCATCAGCTTCAGCCCGCAGCCCCTCAGACGAATCACGGAGCCCCGTTCCACCCCGCTGCTTCTGTTAGCATCAACGATAACCAGCAGCTTGTTTAGATGATCCTCATCCTCACCTCCAGTCATGTCAACATCAGACAAATGTGGCCGTAACACCTCTGCCACAGAAAGTAATGACTGTGTGAAGCAGAGGAAAGATAAATGAACTGATTCGTTGAAAGAGTGCAAGGCAAGCACAAGTGCTTAAGAGAAAATTCTACTCATTAGAGTGATAATAATGACTAACAGGAACAGACTGACAGGCTTGGAGACCCTAAGGCCATTTGCACCGTTATACTGATAGAGCCAATAATGCAATTGAGAGAAGAATGAGTCTAGCAGCATAAACAGGTTTCTACAAATACTCCAATCACACTTTCCATCTGACAGTTCACTACCCGTGCCATTGGTGGCTAAAAAAGAAACTGATATACAGTAAGTGTTATTTTAAAATAGGTTATCATGTATTTAATATATATATATATATATATATATATATATATAATTTTATTTATTTTTTTACAAA
>JAUMHP010000072.1:7646733-7663693 GCA_032361065.1 Enteromius trimaculatus | reverse complement strand
AATAACCAATATGGTACCGAAATACAGTGCATGTAAAACAACTCTTTATACTGTATCTTGCAAATAAAATTTAGCTCTAAGTAAATGCATCTTGTGCAAAGAAAGCTTACTGTTACAGGAGACCAAAAAATAAATAAAGGTTAAGCCATGTTTCATTCAGTGCAATACTGAAGCTTGAACAAACTAAAGCTGGTTTGAGTCTCAGCTGACAGAACTGGACATAGACCTCAGACTACAGAAACCATCGGGAAGGACACATGCAAACACAGATACACACACTTATCAGTGTCTCTGTCCTCTTAGTGGACTGGACAACCTGCCCTCAGCAAACAGAGAAAGAGAGAACCAGATAGAGATGAAGCAAGGAGAGAGAGGAGGAAGATCTATGTCATTGGATGCTTTTTGACTCAGAGCAGTTTGAGTGACTGAAGGTCTCAACCCATCATGACAATATTCAGATCACACAGACACAAGACCCCGAGCGCAATGTGTGTGTGTGTTTGTATGGCGGGTGGCTGTCCTTGCCTGTCCTGGCCACACCCTGCAGGGAATGAGTTATAAAAGGAGCAGAGCTGTCTACACACACACACACACACAACAAACAGACTCTCGCTCTCCGAGTGTTGCTCTTTTCGTGTTACACCATCCCCAGGGTGACAACGACACAATGAACACCCTAACCTTAAATCTGTCCTCCGCCTAAACCCATAACATAATCTCGAATCCACAATCCTAACCATTTGCTCATTCCCAACCTTATCTTTCACTCTAATGCTGAATTTTAATAGTTCACAACCCCCCCCCCCCCAAAAAAAAACATTAAATATAACCTTAATCTTAATCCTTTAAGAAAACCCCACATTTCTCCACCTATCATCCTGACCTTAAATAACCTGATTAGAGACAAGACTTTTGCTTACTTCTAAAATAAATCTCAGTGTTGTAACTGGTTTGGGACGATATGATGGTGAGTAATTACAATTGTAAAGTAAACATTCCCTTTAAAGAGCAACATTACATAACATTAAATATCCTCCATAAATAATACAAAAATCACACTGGTATGGCTATGTGTGTCTATATGTGTGTTTGAGCAGTTCGCAATTTGAAAAATATTGCCAAAAATAAAAATTTTAGTAAAACTTCATAAGTACTGGAGTACCCAGGAAATCTGGGTAGCTTTTTCAAAGCGCATGTTGCTTTCTCTGGACTCATTACTTAATATACATGCAAAACTTCAGTAATAGCATCTACTTTTGCTCCAAGGAAAATTAATTTGAATAATTTAATGCTGATTCATGTACATACTTATGCAGGTTGTTGTGTTGACAGGAACTAAATAGTCCATACTGTCACAGTGAGCATGTTGTAGAAAAATGTAAAAAAGTTGTGTTCATTTACACTGATGTTATTACTTGTGATTGCTTTCAAATGACTGAAAAGCATTTGCCTTAGATTCACAGACTTTTTTAACCAGGTTGCTGCTTAATTGACCACTTCTCTACGGTGCAAGGGAAAAGTTTTACAATGGCACGATTCAATCCGACCTATCAAGGACTGATCATTGAAAAAAAATATTTAGCTTCTTTCTGTGCCCATTTAAATGACCCTCTTTTCAGCACATTTCTAAAGAGTAAGCAAAACTCACCAAGAATGGCTTAACGAAAGGTCAACAGCATAAAATAAAACTTCACTTGAACTGATAGCATCTTTCCATTACATTATTCTTATTTTCCCTTCTGCAGCACATCGGAAGGAACCAATTTAACACCAAAATGTTCATTACACCCATAAACATCACTGCAGCCGTTGTAGGGCAACTCAAGATAATAGAGCTAGCTAAAGATAGCATTTTATTAGCAGTTACAAGGATGCTAAAGGGACAGACAGCTATAAAAGAAATGACACTTTTCCTCCTGCTGTTGTAATCTGTGCTGATGTACTCCAGACTTCACTTGAGAAATCCTCATATTTCACAAATCTGATCAAATAATCACATTTCAAAACAATACCCCTGAATATCCACATTGGACACAAAGGTTTAATCAGAAGTATTACTGCTGAGCTAGCAAAGCAACGCAAGTTAGTTCAGCCAGAGGATGCTTAAAATTAATGAAAGCACTTTTTCAGTCTAATGGCGTTATTGAACAGTAAAAGGACGTAGCAGCTCTTTCCTGTAATTATACAGCAGCAGTGACGCTTGTCTGGCCTCAGACCAGTAATGGAAGTAAGATTTAGTGCCGGCCCTTAATCAGTCTGATTAATGAAGCATATCGGTATTTATTGATACAGTCGATACTTGCTTTTGCGTAAAGCTTTTCAAAAACTGTTCTACTAGAGATCTAGAGAGAAGGGTTTGTACGGTCTCTGGAATGCAGAAGTAAACTTGAAGCATTTTCCAATCCCATTCATATTCATATTCACATTTCATATTTTTCTCTGATCAAGTACCATGTTTGTAATATTCGACAGAAAGTGCCTTGTGAAGTGGACATCACCGGATATTCAGCCGTGATTCCAGTTCAAAACCAGCATACAGTATGTTCCATACAAATGGCATTAAGGTGTGTGAGATTATAGAATTTATTCATAGAGGTTTATTATGTCACACTTCACACTTTTCTTGTAAGTTTTGTCTGTGTGCGAAAGTGCTACACAAATCCGTGAATGAATGAAGTAAACGTCTACAGATTTCCTCTTCAGGGAGTAGCTTGTAGCTCACTTCTAACGAGCTCGTTATCTTAAGCAGGTGTGTTAACTAAGAGGGACATGCAAAATATGCAGTGTGGGGCGTGAAGACTGGAACTGGAAACCGCTGATGTTCACGTGAACTATTTTCATAATGTCCTTAAAGTGCCCCTATTATGCCATTTCAAACATGATCGTTCATGCAGTGTGTCATGTACAGTAGCTATATGTGAACATAAACTATCTGCAAAGGGCACGATAAATAAGGTTATTGTCAAAAAAAGAGTTGGTTCACATTCGCCTAAACGAGTCGTCAGCAATTCAAATATTTTTCTGTTACGGCCACACGTCACAAAGTAACATATTTGCATAATGTGCGTCCACGTACTACGTCCCGAACAACTTGCCCCGCCCCCAAACAGTACAATTTCAATGTGGATTACATCATGTCAAGAAGACGCTGTTACTGTGAGAGTTCATTTGTTTTAAACGCCCTTCTGAAAGATGAATCCACAAAGGATGAGTGATTAACATGATTTTTTTCAAGAACTCCTCAGCAGTACAATCTCTTGTTGTGTTCACGTCATTTTACTGATGACTGCTCTCGGAGTATAACGTGATATTCAACGCTTGGTCTTAAAAGACCTATCAGTGCCCAGTTTATTTGGACTGGCTTGCTCCTCTGAACTTCTACCTGTAAGTATGATTAATAATTGATGATTGTATTGTCTTGCGATTGTTCAAAATATGTATTTGTGTACGTTATGCTGTGTAACAACCTGCACTAGTTTAAGTAATGGTAAACGCAGTGTTATGCATTATACAATGTTGAAGTTCACAACGTAGAGGTGAACCCGATTCACTTACAAAAGCAAATTGCGAGCACTTTCTACGGTAGTCCGTGCTAACTAGTTGATGTATGCTCTCTGAAAGCATCCGTAGTAATGTCAGAAAGATAGCAGTAGACCCATAAAGGACTGTGCCACCTGACCAATCACAGCAGTGAGGGCTCACGGAGAGGCGGGGTTTAGACAGACTGAGTCTTCGAATTGCTTTACGAGTCGTTTATGAATCATTTAGAAATGGGGTAAAATTAAATCTATTTTTGGAGAAAACAAAAGTGTTTTTTGACCTTGCATTCATGTAAACCTATTTTAAGAGACTCATAGGTCAGAAAGCTATCAGACATTTCAACAAAAATGTCTTCATTTGTGTTCCAAAGATGAACAAAAGTCTCACAGGTTTGGAACGACATGAGGATAATTAATAGCTATGTTTCAATACACTTTTATATCGCATAAAAACAACACTGGATGGAAATGCCAAGATGTGCATAAATTCAAAAATTCTGCATCACAAACATATGCGCACATCTGAGTTGGATAATCGTATTATCTGATTAGAAAAAATGTGCATAAACTACAATGAAAACACATTTATCGAATAAATTCCTCCATACGCATCGAAAACGTCATGTGACTTGAATGATCACATTCACACAGCAACTATATGTTATGGTCATTCTGAAATGGATGAGCAAAGTCTGCTGTCCAAGTATTTCTGTATAATAGCTGTCTTACACAACTGTGTTCTTAAACAACAGCATTCTCCTTCAAAAGCACTGACCGCATTGTCTTTCATCAGCTCACAAGTAGGGTTATTTGCATCTATCATATATAAAAATTTTTATTTTCAGTGCATTCCCTATATTCTTGATATTTAGTGCCACAGTTTACAAGGAAGTGACATTTTTGTTCTCTTTGAGCTTTAATCGCATGTTTTATGCAATATTATAGTTTTGCGCATAAGTTTAATTCAAATCTTTGAATGGAACCACAGTAAATTTTCATGTGTGGGTGAACTATCCCTCTTAATGTGAGCAACATTAATGTTGCCTTTCTGAAAAACAGAAAACGAATACAAAAAAACCCAGAGTATAAGCTTTTTAGTTTGACTGACCAACAAACCCTGCTGGTTCAACCATCTATCCCATCAGTTCTACTGGTTCCCAAGCTCACACAAACATTAAACCAGCTTGTTATTCTTCCTAAACCATAAACAACGTTCAGGCAGCAGTTACATTCAGTACCATCACATTCATGTTTATGCACAGCTCAACGGTGCGCAGCTGACACCTGGCTAATTCTCTGCGACAGAATATGATTGATAATATTCATTGACATTAGCCGTGGGCAGCTGAAGATCTGATGAACATCTCTTCCAACACTAACGACTGAAGGTCAATGATACAATTAGGAGTGACGTGAACACCAGCCAGGACAAACAACAGTTAACGCCTCAACTGATGCTCTTCTAGAAAAGAACCGGTTCGCATTGTTGGGTTTCGCTTCCTCAATCAGGATCTGTCTTACGCATCGCTAGTCGGATTTTATGGTTCATTTTTATGGTTATGATAGTTTCATGTCCTTATCGGTCCTTTGATTTGAATGCAGTCACACATGTTTGTTTTTCCATCCCAGTGGGAACTTTCTATTGACACTTACTGTTTTTAAACAGAGATAGTGTGCATATAGTTCTTAAGTATCTAATCTTTATAGAAACCTTCTGTATTTTTACATTTTCAAGACATTATTTAGAAAATATGGGTCACGCTGAAATGTATTCATACATACTGTGCAACAATCAACATCAACTGTCTAATTGATTTAAATAAAACCGATTTGAACCCCTACAGTATCTCTCTCTTTTTATGGTCAATGTTTCTGTGAACTAGCGTGTATGTGTGTTTGAGTGCATGCATGTGTGTTTAAAATCCTGAGGGGCCGGGTTGTCTGCCCAGATAACAGTCTACCCTTAAACCTGTTCTCCCTCGTTTCTCTCTCTCCCTCAAAAACAGATTTGAAAAGCAGAATGGGCAGAATAAGGTGTGAATGAATGAAAGTTAGAAAAAATATAAGACAGATATTAGTAATAAAAGATAGAGTGAGTGAGTGAGCGTGAGAGAGAGAGAAAACATCCCTGGGATATCTAACTGCTTGCAGTCGTTCATTTCAAGAGTGGAAGAGGAATAAACTGCCCTCTGGCTTCCCAGCATGCATCACCAATCCCAAAGTCTTCAGCAAGCTGAACTCAGCAACTAGATTTTGTATATATATATTTTTAAATTACAAACAGTAAAGAAATTCACACGGAAAATACACACCGTTTAAGCTTTCATACAGGACATAAATTTGCATGTGCCAGAGCTCAATCTGGCCAAGCTAACTTCCAGGTCACAGCTCTGACATAATTAATTAACATAATTAAAAGTTCACATGTTTCCAGCAAAAGACGATTTGTGTGCCTGGGTTGAATGTGAATAACCCTGTCACTCACAGCCAGAAGATATTTTAGATTTAAATTGCCATACAGAACAGCAGTCACCGCCCACTTTTTATTTCCCAAAGTATCCCCTTTCATTTTCTCCATTGAGAAAGGTCTTCAATCAGTGTTCTAAGGCATGAACCAAATCAATCAGCTTTGGGATTATGAAGTGTTTGAAAATCAAGAGACGAGACAAAGGTGAAAGGATATCTCTGGTAAAACAATGAATTACTCATAAGCATTGTGAACGGCATAATCAAAGAAGAATCGATAGTACGTTAGAAAAAGATGAATTCGTTCTATAAAAAGCAATATATTAGTAATTGCGATTATGTATGATTTGCAGGGCCTAATAGGAGTTTCACTGTTTTCATTGCAGTTTTTGTTTCTATGGTAACAGTAGCTTCTATGATTGTTTGATTTAAAGAGTTTCCCATTTTAGGATTGTTGGGTGTTGTAGTTCTTCGATTCAAATCAGATTGATTTTTTTTTTTAAAGAAGTGCTTATGAATATGGCTTATGCCTAATCATATACTGTCATCCAACAATATCGGTGGTACATACAGTACCAATATTCTGAAATATTATTCAAAGTTTTACAATGTATATTTAAATGTACAATTTCTAAATGGCTGAATTTTCAGCAGCCATCATTCCAGTCATTAGTGTCACACGATCCTAAATTATAATATTATAATAAAAAAAATAAATTTTTTACTTGTGGTCCACTGTGTTTTTCCATATTTTCTACTAAACAAAACGAATCATACATTATCAGATTTATTCCATAACTTGTTCTTGATGGTCGTGTTAGCACTCAAACACGCCCCTGCACCCCATAGAGCGCATCCTCTCTGCTCTTTCATAATTACCTTGTGTTCTATCACAGAATGTTTGGCATTTATCGCATTTCTGTGCACAGCATGATATCCTCTCTCGCTCTCTTTCGTCCTCTCCTTTTTTCTCACTCTAATATAAGAAACTTGGCTGCACCTGTCAGGCCTCTTATATAACACTCCAGTACGATACAACATCCCTACTGGAAAACAACTGAAAGCGCACAAACATCTGATCCGATGCAGAGAACATTTATCGTGCCACGGCAAGACATGAACAAATGCAACCCTGCTTTACACATTACTGAATCAGGAGATGGTGCATCTAAGACAAAAACCAGGGGAACACGTGTGTGTTGCCAGGGGCCTGAGGAGACATCTATAAATACGTTTGTGAACCAGGCCAGAGCGGAAATAGGGAAATGAAGCAGGACAACCTCCACTGAGCCAGGACTAGAAAAGAAAGAGTAAGACAAAGACAAGACTAACAAAAAAAAAGAGAGATATGAGCTGCTTTTTATAACACATGACATATCTAGGAATAAAAACATCACTCTATTATTTCACAAGACGATACGGGACCACAGCCCCTCCAATTTTAGTCCCCTGAACCATAAATAAGTCATTTACTTAAGAGTAACTTTGGAGAACTTTTACACTTTATTACAGTGACGTTCCTATAACACCTGACAATTTCATTTAAACCTCTAATATACAAAGTACTTGATTTGTAAGTCATTGTGACTAAAATCTGCAGTTTTTGTTCATTTTAACTTTCCTGATTAGTTACAGGAAAAAAGTACCAACATACAAAACTAATATCTACATTCAAGTTTGTGACTTCTGGAAGTTTCACAGGTTAAGCTTAGTACTTTGCACGTTGCTCTTCATTTTGGGCTGCTTAAAAAAAAAAAAAAAAACATGACTCCATGAAGTCCATTAAATTTCCAGAGTTTTGAAAGAACAACCACTGAGCAATAACATTTTCAAATTGTACCAAATTGCAAGCACAAGCAAAACCTCTTATAAAAATGGCAGCAGAAACCACAGCTAAAAAGCTCTAAAACGATTACAAAACAGAATGAGACACTATCAGGGCATGTGCTCCCAGAATTCACTAACAACTAACCCACACAGACACTCTTTCCCTCTCATTCACACCGCTACTGGACAGTCAGTACCAAGAGACACTAACCGGATGGCAGACAGACCACAGTGGCACCCTGACATGCTTCAACCCCCGCGACTCACTGATTGCGACTGTGTGTGTCTGTGTGCGTGCGTGTGTGTTGACTGAAGGACAAGCTGATTGCTGTGTCTTCATGTTAACCTTTCAGACAACAGAATAAGTGGTGTTATAAGAGCCTTTCCTGCTTCTGTAACAAGCCACCCACATCAGTGTGAACTGACAGTACCTTATCAAGTTTTTCACTCCGCTGGTGTTTGATTACCGTAGCTGTACTCAAACTAAAAAATATGACACATCAAGAGAGAACGACAGTTAAAAACAGAGACGGAGAGAGTTTGCCATTCAGAGATCTCTGACATCTTCTGTGTGTCACTGCCAATCCTACCTGGGGCGTATATTTGAATTTCAAACCCAGTATGTGTGTATATGTATGCATGCGTGCGAGAGATAGAGACCGACACATACACACACATTTCCAGTGGGAGATGTGTAATGATGTTCTGTCAATAGACAGGTTCGGTCTAATCCTTTTAGAAAACTCCGCCAAAGCCAGATGAGCAGTGAATGGAGAACAGAGAAAGAGACAGAGAAAAGGTGGATGAATAATGCAGTCGCACAGCACATCCTCTTGAGCCCTTTAGACTTCAAATAAAGGGATCAACACTAACAAACCGAATGTGCACACACACACATTTACCTCACAATTTAATTAAAGACATACCATAGGCTTTGGTTTTTACAGGGGAGGGGTGTAATTTCTGTGCCACTACTGAACTGCAAAATCAATATCCAATTTCCAACAGGTTTCCCAATCAATCCCACTTACGCTCTTTCTGACTTCAAAGGACTATACTGTCTCTAAAATATAGCTGTATGTAAATATTTAAAATCACAAACATTAATTGAATATATTTATATACTTGTGCTGTTAAAGTTAACACAGGCAATTCGTTTTTCCAGTTTAACAGAATAAAAAATATTTTTAAAGAAACAGTTCACCCAAAAATATTTATTACGCCATAGACTACTTACCCCCAAGCCGTCCTGGGTGTATATGACTTTCCTCTTTCAGACGAACACAGTCAGAGATTTAAAAAAAAAAAAACCAAGCTTGGTAATGTGGGTGGATAGTGACCATGATTTGGAAGCTCCATAAATCAGATATATCTGCAAGTACTGTGTCGTAAAACTAACATTTATGTCACATGTGACATATGGGGTTATGGGGTTATGTTCTCTGAAGCATATTTCTATTTTTCAAATTATAATGTAAATAACTGACTTTTGAGTGTTGAGTTTTGACTTAACATACAGTACGATGTATGATGTAAGCTGCATCATACATTCATAGGTCAGCCAAGGAGCTGGAACCTGACGCCGGAACTCTTACTTAACACTACTAACGCATTAAATGATGTTAATAAATTTAACAAGGTATGTGCTCTGCTACCAGATCACATATCCAGTGAAATATATACTAAACACAGATGCATTTTCAAGTGTTTATGCACATTCTGGGGGAATTGACAAAAACATGAGGGAGTTATGCAAATTAAGTAACAGTATAAACATACCCAAAATGTGCTGCAATTGCACAGATCAGTTCTGGTTCATGGAGAATGCAAAGCAGGATATCAGTCCACAACTGCAAGTCTCAAGTTTCCTGAATTTCAATGACTTAACAGGTAATGACTGAATAAGATGCGGTTTTATTTTTTTCCCCTCTGAAATACAGTGTGCAAAAAAGATGGACACAAAAATGCACACAAAAATAAAATACCCACATCTCTAAGCACACTTATTGAAGTACCATAAAAAAAAAAGAGAAGCTTCGTTTGACAACAGTAAATCACTACAGAGAGGCACACAGATAAGAACACTCTCACTTCCACAAAATGGAAAACATCAGATGAAAAGAGTTTGATTAATTTAAACGGTGTGTGTGATCGATTCCTCTCTCAGCACAGCACTGATAACTGGGAAAAGCATTAATATTTCTGCCTCCCAGGAACTGGACCAAGCCGATCCATGAAGTCTTTTGTGTTGCAAAGAAAAAGATCATCCCCAGCACGTATCCATCTGCTAGCTTTGAAACGATGCATCCTGAAGAGGGGACGTGTGCACAACACAACGACATAAACAAGAGGGGAGGTATGGGATAGCTGGACCTCCGAGAGGGCCAACTTCCTGTCAGTGGATTACAAAACTGCCCTCATAACATGACTCAGCAGGATTAGGAGATTATCAGATGTCACCTTTCTCTTTCTCTCTCTCACTCACACACACACACACAATGGCTCATCTCCTTTGTTCTTCTATATAGGGGTGTTTCTTCACTTCACTAGGATCCACTAGAACAAAACTTTGGCAAGAAGTTATACAGTTATATATATTATTATAGATTACAATGGGCTTTAACTTTTTATTGTGTTACTTTAATTGCCTTTTCCTCATTTTTAATAGCCTCAATTAAAATTTTTAAATGTTAACTTAGACATAAATCCACTGTTCTGGGCCTTTTTAACTTTCACACTATTAAAATTGTATAAAAAAATGTCAGGAAATTTATATTCAGTATACACAGCATACACACTACCTCAACATTTTGGTGTCAACAAGATTTTATTAAAGAAATTAATTATTTTATTCAGCAAGTCTGGTACCAGTCAGATTTTATTAAAATATATTAATATTTTTATTGAGCAAGAATGATGAAATTGATCAAAAGAGACAGTAAAAGTGTATATATTGCAATATCTGAATTGTATAATAGTAAAAGGTAATGTTTCTTGAGTTTCTTTATTGTATTTGTAATAAAATTTGTTTGGGGGCAGGCACTGCATTTAAAAATCTTGACTATTTTGACTGACTAAATTGACTACTTGTTGTCCAACTTAAATAAAAAATAAAAATAATAATGTCAGTTACCACATATTACCAACATACACAATATTAAAATGCAATCTCATATTACAGTACAAAATCCAGATTTCTATATAAATAAAAGTATATTTTTTTCCCACATCTCAAGTAGTCGAAAGTGTCTGAATTGAAGGATCACCCACATGCTGCACTGTGGGAGCAATCGTGACTTTGCCAAAAGACTTGTTTATGAAACTTAAAGTTGAAATCAAACCAATAAAGGTGCAATATTACATATGAATAAGAATCTAAACATTCTCTGTTACTCTCTCCCCGCTCTGTCTTTTTTCTCCTCCTCCTGCCTTTCTTCTTCTATAATGAGGATGGATCTCTTCTTGTGCTTGTTTCAACATCATGAATCTAAAGCTGAGCTCATTACTGAACCCGGGACATTTAATAACCTTCTTTTCAGAGAGCTAATAAGCATTAATGCTCCTTCCTTCGCTCCAGGCCAGAGTGTGAACTGACATTCAGCAAATCACTTGTGTCGGCCAGAGGAATCGCCCTCGCTTTCAGCCCAACTCGGGAAACTTCAGCGTAGAGAGTGTCGCATCCAGCTGCGCCTGGATTTGTTGGGAAAGAAATGGGACCTGCGGGCCACCGTAGATTAGTGCGGGAAGTTTTAATCCTTTGAAAAAGTCACAGAAGAAAGATCAGCAGCTTAAAAGTTCCACTGCAGAAGGCGAAAGGCCAACTCGAAAGAAGGATGATAGCTCAGACTTCGTGTGCTTAAGTGTGTGTGTGTGTCATAAGTCTGGTAAAGGTGTGTAAAATTGATCTAATCCAGGGGGATCGGTCTCCACCGGCAGCAGGATTTTCCTGCTCCACTAATCTTTAAAGAGAACCATGCCAATGTTTCCACATGCACCAGCTCATTTATAAAGCACCCCTTTTTTGCCTCCCTCTCCCCCTTTTTTCCTCTTTCCTCATTTGTGACCTGTAGAATGGCAGCCACTCCATCACGTCTGTTGCTTAGTGATGAGTTTTTGTAAGTTCAGCTCTCTCTTTCTTCATACATATAGTCAAACACACTAACTCACTGCTCCTGACCGAGCCATTCTGGATTTAAGGGGGTCATATCTCACACTTTTGTGGCATTTTATTGTTTTTCTTCCTCTGAAGTTAACTTCTATTGGTTGCTAAAGGTTTCCTGCACCATAATTTAGTTTTTTAATGACTATTTTCCACCCACATCCATCCTTAGGCCATTTTTTTTGTACTGTACCTGACTTCTAAAGGAACTGTTGGCTTACTTTTAAGCTAGTAAAAAAAAATAAAATGATTAACTTTCGTTCGATGTTCTGATTCATACAAGTTTGTATTAATGGTATCAACCAAAAAGCTCACTTTGAATTAAAATTCTGTCATCATTTACACACATTTATGGCATTCTAAACCTAAACGTCTTTTTGGTGTGTTTTTTTTTGTCCGCACAGTGAAGGAAAGTTAATTTAAGTGCCACTTTTAATATTTATAAAGATGGGAGTTTTATTTAACTCTGTAAGTTTTTAATGCATTTAATTCTATAAAGAAGATGCATCAGGTAGTGTAACAAATTTTACTTGCATTACAGTAATCAACTATGATCTAAATGTGTAAAAAACAAATTACTACTATTGACATTCCTTCTATTGTAACAATGAGTAAGCTAAAAAAAAATAAAAAATAGATAAATAAAACTTAGTAAGCAATTTACCCTATAATTTTAACAGATGTATTCATGTTCCTTTAAAATCACAAAGTATGCATGCAATACAAATTTACCTGACCTCCTCAGGAAAGAAAACTGGCCCCGTACGAACAGAGCTTATTTTTATACAGTACAGTACATCAAACTCGGCAATTTCAGCAGAGCAAGTAAAAACCTGTTTTCCATGATATGCACCCTTTAACCATTTCCTTTTTAATCCAGACACATTCATTCTGAGTGACTGGATGAAGGAGTGATTTTTCCCTCATGTCCAGACCCAGACTGACTCTGCAGACTTTTTCCACTTTCTCTGCACTTATTTTATCAAATATCTGCAGGACTCCGTAAAACGGTTGCTGTTAAAACATTGCATTCAATGCAGCTGAGAGCACCGCACTTGTCCTGGCAATTGAAATAATGACCAAGTTATTTCATAAACAAAAATGGAACCGGTGTGTGTATAAATGATGGGCGTTTCAATTCATGCGGAAATCTGTGTGGTTCGTGTATAAACATAAAACATCTGAACAAAGCCCAGGTAGGAAAGAGAAAGAGAGAAGAAGAGACAGTATAATGGGTTCTACTCTATTATGTCCAACCACTATGAAACTACTTCTGTAAATCAATTCGCTTGTAGCACAGGAAGACCATTTAAAAAACATCGGGTCTATCTGTGTGGCTACTGTTAGCGTTCTCCTGTAATACTTCAGGTCAAAAAGAAAAACTCTTAAGGGGAATAAAGCACGTACACACAGACACACATAAGTGTGTGTTCTCTAGTTACAGTAAATAGTAATAGCACTGTTTTGGCAGAAGTAATCCCCACCTGTTAGTGCAGTGCCTGCCAGGGAAGCTGAAACACAACAAACATTCCACCGTCTTCTCCTCTTCTCATTTTCTCTTCCTTTCTCATTTCTCCAATCCCCTATTACCTTCTCACCCACCTCTGTGAGAAAGAACTTGGACCAGTGTGACCCATAACAAACACACACAAACGCTTCAACTCACACTGACAAGAGAAACATGAACCAGAAAGACCCTAAACATTCACCTTTTCGCACACACAAACACACAGAAAGAATTAACTGAAAAATAAAGCAAAAAAAAAAAAAAAAGGTAATGATAAAAAATTAGGGTAGGGTAGTAAGTCATCTCAGCGTAACATACACAATTGTACAGTATTTGTGCCCATTTTGTCATACAAGTATTTTATTCCAAATAAATAAGAAAATAAATAATTAATATATATATATTTATATTATTATTTTTTTTTCTTTCCTTAAATATATACATTCGTGTTTGTATTCATAGGCCTATATACAGTGGAGAAAAAAGTATTTAGTCAGCCACCAACTGTGCAAGTTCTCCCACTTAAAAAGATGAGAGAGGCCTGTAATTTTCAACTCAACTATGAGAGCCAAAATAAGAAAATTTGAAAGAATAAATGGGGCCATTTATCGTGAGATTTTGAGTGAAAACTTCCTTCCATCAGCAAGGGCATTGAAGATGAAACGTGGCTGGGTCTTTCAGCATGACAATGATCCCAAACACACCACCCAGGAAACAAAGGAGTGGCTTCGTAAGAAACATTTAAACCTCATAGAAAATCTTTGTCCTTGTTCCCCAGCGACAGCCCCAAAAAATTACTGCTCCAGAGGAGATCTGCATGGAGGAATAGGCCAAAATACCAGCAACAGTGTGTGAAAACCTTGTGAAGACTTACAGAAATCCTTTGACCTTTGAGTATTGAGATTAAATTTTGTCATTGACCAAATACTTTATTTCCCACCATAATCCTGCAATGTGATTTTGCCCCACTGTACATAATAAATCTCATACAGTATACAATATACTGTAATATAACAACAGTGTGTGTGTATATATAAATATATATAAGTGCTGTCAAACGATTAATAGAGATGAATCGCATCCAAAATATCTGTGTTTACAGTGTATATTTATTATATATATATAAATACAAACACATGTATGTATAATGTACATTTAAGAAAAATATATGTTTATGTATGCAATATATTTATATATAATATAAATTATATATATATATATATATATATATATACTAAATGTGTGTATTTATACAGAAATAATGAATATACACAGTTTCATAGTCATTTAATATTTAATATATAAAAACTTTATTATCTCAATTAATTGTTTGACAGCACTAATATACACTCACCAGCCACTTTATTAGGCACACCTGTCCAACTGTTTGTTGACGCAAATTACTGATCAGCCAATCACATGGTGGCAAACTAAATGCATTCAGGCATGTTGACATGGTCAAGACGAAGCGCTGCAGTTCAAACTGAGCTTCAGAATGGGGAAAAAGGTGATTTAAGTGACTTTGAGCATGGCATGGTTGTTAGTGCCAGACGGGCTGCTCTGAGTATTTCAGAAACTGCTGATCTTCTGGGATTGTTACGCACAACCATCTCTAGGTTCCGAAAAAGGGAAAACACCCAATAAACGGTAGTTCTGTGGGCGAAAATACCTTGTTGATGCCAGAGGTCAGAGGAGAATGAGTGGTTCGAGCTGATAGAAAGGCAATAGTAACTCAAATAACCACTCGTTACAACCAAGGTATGCAGAAGGGCATCTCTGAACGCAAAACACGTCGAACCTTGAGGCAGATGGGCAGATCTACAGCAGCAGAAGACCACACCGGATGCCACTCCTGTCAGCTAAGAACAGGAAACTGAGGCTACAATTCACACAGGCTCACCGAAAATTGGACAATACAAGATTGGAGAGATGTTGCCTGGTCTGATGAGTCTCAATTTCTGCTGCGACATTTGGATGGTAGAGTCAGAATTTGGCATCAACAACATGAAAGCATGGATCCATCCTGCCTTGTATCAACGGTTCAGGCTGGTGGTGGTGTAATGGTGTGGGGGACATTTTCTTGGCACACTTTGGGCCCCTTAGTACTAATTGATCATCGTTGCAACGCCACAGCCTACCTGAGTATTGTTGCTGACCATCTCCATCCCTTTATGACCACAGTGTACCCATCTTCTGATGGCTACTTCCAGCTGCATAATGCACCGTATCATAAAGCTTGAATCATCTCAGACTGGTTTCTTGAACATGAGTTCCCTGTACTTAAATGGTCTCCACAATTACCAGAACTCAATC
This sequence comes from Enteromius trimaculatus, assembly GCA_032361065.1. Taxonomy (NCBI): domain Eukaryota; kingdom Metazoa; phylum Chordata; class Actinopteri; order Cypriniformes; family Cyprinidae; genus Enteromius; species Enteromius trimaculatus. The sequence goes on along the minus strand of JAUMHP010000072.1, from coordinate 7,647,882 downwards.
CAATAGAGCACCTTTGGGATGTGGTGGAATGGGAAATTCGCATCATGGATGTGCAGCCGACAAATCTGCAGCCACTGCGTGATGTTATCATGTCAATATGGACCAATATCTCTGAGGAATGTTTCCAGTACCTTGTTGAATCTATCTATGAAGGATTAAGGCAGGTCTGAAGGCAAAAGGGGGTCCAACCCAGTACTAGCAAGGTGTACCTAAAGTGGCCAGTGAGTGTGTATATATATTTATCTGATATGTTTTTATTAAACCACAAAGTTTTAATTTGGAATTTTATTGATATTTTACATGTAGATGTATCCATTAGTAAATTTAAATAATATACTTACAACGTATCTGATCTCCAGATCTGGCACTTATTTCTTAAGGACATAAATTCTTAACTGTTTCCTCAAATAATAAAGCCCTAAATTATACAGTTCTAAAGACTGATATAAATCAAGCAAGGAAGAAAGAAATGAAGGCAGAAAGCGCTGATAGTGCTGAAAGGGGACTGGAGTGAGGGTGACAGTGACAGTATGTCGGGGTGTTCATTAGTGAGGCTTGACTCGGCTCTTGGGGGTGAGTGAGGGTTCAGGATATCTGACAGAAACACTCCCTTCCCACCTGCACAGGAAGCTTGTGTGCTAATTGAAACATCACTGTTAATAACCCTCTCATTACAGACGCATACTCTCTGCCCAGAATGCAACATTTTTTACACCACTGACATCAGTGTGAGAAAAAGAGACAGAGGCAGAAGGACAACAGACAGAAGGAGAGAAACTAGAAAAGCATAAACCAATGTGAGGAGACATGAAATCTTGGTTAAATATTAGTTTCATTATTAGAATTTAATGGAGTGCTATTTAACACAACACCATATTACAGGCTTTACACATCATTAAAAACAGTAATCAGCTGCACTCATTACTTTTAAATATGATAATAGCTTTAAAGTGAATGACTGACACTTGCAGGTTAAGTGGGATTCTTTTTTCTTTGCTCCATTAGTTTATGGAAAATAATCTAAAAATCTTTTTTCCTGGATCTATATATATATATATATATATATATATATATATATATATATAATTTTTTAAAACTTAATAAAAATAAGTCATTATAACTCAAAAAAATAAAATACACAAAAAAATC
>JAUMHP010000072.1:7629040-7646633 GCA_032361065.1 Enteromius trimaculatus | reverse complement strand
TATATGCGATATATTGTACCGTACAATGATCTAAAGTAAAGTTTAGTCCAGCATGGTTCAGTCAGCTAGCCTTTAATTGACTGGACACATACTGAGAGCCTAATGCCGGTATTCAAGAGGAATCAAAAACTGTGATTTAACATACTGTCTACATTCTGTGGTTATACAAATGAAGGCAGGCATGCATTGAATAGATCTCTTAACAGGAGTGTTATAATGGCGTCAAGTTTTTGTTCTTAACCTGTGTCGGCCTCTCTGAGAGAGACTCTAGCCTACGCTTTCACCTCTTTGTGAATAACACCCTGTCATTAGCAGAGCGATTATGAACATATGCATGGGTAGACTCTCTTTACCTGTCAATCAAATAAACTCTTATTGTAAAATCGTAGATTCTACAGGTGCAAGATTTTTCATTTTCTATGAAATGTGAGTTGTGTTTGAGAGAAAAAGAGCTTAGTTCTAATACTGCTCTAACATTTTCCAAGATGTGAATTATGCTGGGGATCCAACCCCCCTAATTAAGTCTTAAATCCCCTCAAAATTTGGGGGTCTTGTTATATTCTTTCATATTATTTTAACAGTGTTTTCATACAACATGTGCGTGAACTCTCTAAAGCGTTCATCTGAGGAGGTTACTATAGCAACAGTAGAGTATGCTGCTCAAACCCTGTGCATTTGTATCAGTATCTAAAAATGATCTTCTTTGACTTTAATTAGGCTTTTTGACAGCGCTTGTTTATACTTAAAAACACTAATATTCAAGATATAGTCTATAAAAACAAGTCTTAATGTCTTATGCATTGTTGCTTCTCTAGTAAATTCATGTTTTTTTGTGGACATTTCTGCTGGAAAATTAAACAAACATACTCAATTAAAATAGATTTTTGCAATACACACTAGGAGGATGGATACCAATGGTTCGGACAGATATTTAGAAAGGATGCTCGGGTTCGGTCACATCATCGCAAATGTGCGCCTGTGTTATAACGGCGCTTTTTGCCCCGCGTGCACGGATGCTCTCATCTGTTGATGTTTTCGTACGCCATACAGTTGCTTAATAAAAGCGGACTTTCCACACAAAAAAGTGCATGTGTCATTAGTATCAGAAAAAAATTAGATCGGGCATAAATATCTTAATACATGTCGGGCTCGGTTACTGCTCTGTCGGACGCGGGCCGGGCTCGGACAGAAAAATGCGTCCCGATCCGCACTCTAATACACACCACCAATACATATAAAATAAAGCCATTCACTGTTGCTCTAGGGCTGTGCAATATCACAGTTTTTGATTATGGATGATTAAAATGTCTCCACAATCTGCTTTTAAAGAAATATCTGTCAGTTGCAGTTCTGGCACCTCCGTGTCAATATTCAGTACAACGTGACAGATAGAATCAAACAGTAACTAAGCAGTAGAGTTACACTTACGGGACACTGCATTTTGCAATCACAAAAGTGCATTATTTGCATGTGCTTTAAAGCCTTGCTGGTTAAACATCTCATTCACTTGCTGTTTTGACATGCTTTTTCTGAGTGCACTGTTAAAAACATCAAAGGTTTACATATGAAATTGGACAGTTGAGAGCAGGTCTTAAAGTGACAGCAGACTAATGGAGCTAAACATGCTGCCGTTTATGCGGCCAAATGCATATTTGTGTAAACTCTCTCTTTAAAGGTGGTCACATGATGCCATTTCAAGTTTTTCTTTCTCTCTGGAGTCTTACAAGCCGTAAAAAGTGCATAGATGAGATCCCTAAAGCTGCAAAGACTAAAATCTCAAAACCAAACAGATATTCTATAAAGGTTTTGACTTGTCCACACCACGTAAACGGCTTGTTTAAACACTACCCCAACTTTTCTACGTCACAGAGTGAGTTTAATATTTCACCAGTATACAACAGGATCACGTTACGGTAACGGAGTAATATTTGCGCCACATGCATGCAGTATTCGGCCAATCACAACACACTGAATAGCTGGCCAATCAGAGCACACCTTGCATTTTTAGAACGATGGGCTTTGTGCAAATCAGTCACTGCTCTTGACTGAAGAGCTTTAATACAGTTTCTTCAGTAAGAATCGCAGAAAGTGAAGTGTACATTAAAGGGTTTCTGATATTTGTTGATTCAGTTTCTTCAATGCAGCTGCTAAATATAACTATTGTTCCTAAAAAAATAAAGCATAGTTTTCTATTATGGGTATCTTTGTTCTCATTTTTTAATAACAAAGATAAAAACAAAATGACCCACTAATAATGACCAATATCTCCAATACTTTTATATATTGTTATCCTATAAGGCTTATTTAAAAAAATGAGCAAAAGTATTTTCCTCCGGCTCTCAGAAAATAGTAAAAACCAACATAACAAATATGTTGTTTTTCAATTGTTCAAAATCTTCACACACACAGATTTCAAAATAGGTTTATGTTAGTCAGGTAGACTGATTGGGTTGAAAATGTTTCTTTGTGTGACCTGTGCTTCATACACTTTTACATTTCACTGTAGTCAATTGACAGTAGTTATTTTCGTCTGTGTAAATTACACTGAATTTGACTGCACCATTGTTCTAGAATATAAAACGAGTAAGGGAGCTGACATTAGCTACAATACCTGTACTAGTGACACTTTACTGCACCTAGAAAATTATGATTAACAGTTGCAATTGAATTAACTACTTAAAGATCACACACTGACTGCCACACTAAACCAAAATCACTCCTAAAACTAGAAACACCACCACTGTTCGCACATCATCTGGAGCCTATTCTAGCACTCCAAGATTATCCCTGAAAACTATACTCCAAACTCAGGGAAAGAAGGTACTGTATGCTGTTTTTTGGGAAGTTGATGAGGTTAAAAGGTCCACAAGTTATGCCACTGTGTGCTCTTTAAAACAACCCTTTGACTTCCTAGTTTTGATCAACAGCATCCCTCAGCATAAGAAATTCAGCAATGGAATAAAAACCATTTAAAAATCTCAAAAATGTGTGCGTGGGAAAACTGATGTTCAAAGCACGCCACATGGACATTTCAGCTCTTGTTATTCTCTCATAAATACAGGTACTTTCCAGATGGTCCTCAACAGTTTTAGTGGCTTCCAATCAGATCAAAGGAATGGAAAATTAGCCTAGCAGCTCTTCTGATATTACAAATCACACAGGCCCATATTCTCATGCATATACACGCACACTCTCAGCTGGAAAATATGCAGAATGAGAAGTTAAGGAAGCAGAAATGCTCACAGCTCATCACCTGTCGCCGTTTATGCCAGTCAATTCTCAAACCAGCTAACCTTTTCTCTAGAAACAGGTTTCTTCAGTCACCTTTAGCCTAGTTAGGATCTTGTGAGAAAAACAGAAACCACAGTTACCATTATACAACATTTTTTTGAGTGAGTATCTCTTTCTTTGTTGACAGTATCTGGCTTTTGAAGGGCTAACATATCAAAGTTTCCTCGTGGACATTTTGCCTCCCTGTGATTGAGAGTGAGGGGGTCACAGCTTGTGCCTGCAGCTGTGATTTCAGAAGAAACAAAACCATGCTGACCAGACCACACAACAGAGCAACTGAGCATCAAAACAAACCCTTTCTCATCAGGAGATGGGGCAAAAGACATCTGGAAAATGCCACACACTTCATAAAGTTCTTCAATATTCCATCCATATAATGTAAAAAATTATTGCAGTTGCAACTGTAAAACACAGTAAATTACTGTGAAATATTGTTGTGTTGGTTTTGACTACATTTGGTAGCATATTTAGTAGAAAATGTTGTCGCTCTGTGGCCTTAATAATTCAGCAGAAGAGGGCTGCTGGGTTTACCAGTTTAAACAACATATTTCACTAAATAGCTAATTCCTACGAATTCGTAAAAATTCATAAGAAGGACCATCCCCAACCCCTCGCCCCTATACTTACCCCTTACAGAAATGGTACAAAAGCGCAGTGTTTGACTTCGTTTGAATTACCTTGTAAAATATATAAGAATTGGTTGTGAGAGATCAATTATAAATCTTTTTTTTTTTCATTATAATATTTACAAGTAGTTCTTTAATGATTTTTGCATTTTTACCGTATCTAATAAAACCAGTGTTTTCCTATAAAAATTAGTTTTTTTTTTTTAAATCAGCAGGAAAGCATTGATATTAAAACTCTGATATTGATTACCAGATAAGTCTTTTCAAGCTATGTTTGATTACTAATAAATGGCAGATATTAGAATTCTATATTATTGAAATGAAAAAAATGAAATGCTAAAATACAACTTGCTAAAGATTATATTTAACTTAGTTACTGATTTATTACTGTTTTTAGGATAAAAATGTAAGGCATCATCAGGTGACAGCTAATCTAAATGTAAAAATACTGAAAATTAGCATTTAATTTATAAAATACCCAAAGGATAAATCTATGATATAGTACAATAACCGATATGGAACCAGTATATCTAATTTTCAACTTTTCTGTTTTTAACAAGCAAGTACAACATCCAGCTTTTGTCAGCGTCTCACTGGAATGTGTGGTCTTACAAAACCAACTAAGCTGTTTAGCAGAGTTGAAGTGAATGAGGCAGTTTCTTGACTTACTGAATATGTCTTCTCATAGGCAGCACAGCTTTAATTTATTCACACAGGGCTTCCCTCCACTTTAAAGTGCTAATTATGTCCTCTTTTGACTGCTTTCTGCTTCAGTAAAGAAGCTAGAGCAAGAATTATAGCAAATGTTGAAATTAGATTACTGTGACAATGTGGGGCCGGGCATGAGGAGGAAGTGTGTTTTACAGTTTTAAAGAACAAAAATGAGAAATACAAAATATTGCTCCACACTGGAATTGAATAAAAGAGGCTTTATGTAACACTCGGTTGCACAGGAACACTGGGACACCAGAGAACCTGCTAGGTTATTTCCAGGGGCGGTGCTGTTGTTTCAGGGCCCAAAACAGACATGACTGAGAGGTTATGCTGATTTAGTTAATGGAAAGATTTAAGTGTAAGACATTCATTAAAATGAGTCAAGTGTGTTGCGTTCCTTTCTAGTTACTACACGCGTTCATATTCCTTCAGCGGCCATAAAAGTGCGAAAACAACATATGCTGCTCATATGCATGTTGACATCTATGTCAGGAAGTGGCTGTGTGTCATATGGAGTTCACAGTGTTATCATTTACTCACCCTTGTGTCTTTTGAATTCTGTATGAATTGCTCTCTTCAGTAAAACAAAAAAAGAAAAATAATGCATTTCCAAGCTCATTTTCTATACAATGAAAATGAATGGTGACCATGGATGACAAGCTCAAGTTATGAGAAGAATTTCAGCAAATAATGAAACATTTCAGCCTATTCTCTATGCAAAGCTGTTGTATGACTTCAGAATATAGTGAATGAGTCATATGGGCCACTTTTATGATACATTATGTGCTTGAGATTGACAGCCCTTAGTCACCATTCACTTTCACTCTATAGAAAAATATTCTTTGCCATTCTAGATGAGATAAAGAGACAGTTTGGAATATCATGAGGGTTAATAAACTATTAAGCCATTGTTCAGCAGACACTACTGTTTTTTAGCTTTATGTGGCACTTTCAGAATGACCAAAAAAGTAGAAACATGCACATATACATGTATATATATATATATATATATATATATAAACACTTCATAGGACTGTCTACTACATAGTTGAGTCCACAGATTTGGTTCATCTGTGGCTTTGATTTTTCTCTGACTGAGAAAGCGGCCAAGGAGAAGGACATTATAAAGAAGCAGAAAACAGAAGTTACACAGTCAGCGCTCAGCTGCTGCAGTGAGACACAGCCGAGCTCATTTTAACGAACCCAGAAGAAGACACGAAAAAAAGATTCCTGCAGCAGCACTGTGCTTTTCTTGTTTCTATTTTTTTTACAGGAACAGCGACGCAAAATGAGAAATGAACTTCACGCTGTCCAATATGGCGAACGATAATGTTCTCTTCGGGCCTTGAAACAGCCTGACTGGAAGCAGCTGACTGGACTTGCGAACACAGACACGAAACGTCACTCAAAGCGCAAATATTGCTGTATTGATGGAAAATGACACGGTCGGAGTGGAAAATGTGTGTGAAATGAATCTCACCTGCCATGTTCAGGACAGCTCTGCAGGTTCCCTCCTCACAGCACTGGAAAATGCCTGGTAAGATGCGAGTACCGGTTAGTCTCTGGAAAATACTGAATCACCTGCTTAGGTAATATTTCACGAATGGAGTGTGTGAGGAGGTGAAAGTGTGTGTGGTGATGAAATCGTGTACTCAGTTTCTCACTGAGCACACTTAGGTGGGCCGTATCGTATTTAAATAATAATATGGGTGTATGCACTACCTGTGTGTGAGTCTAAAGTTTCAATGTGTCAAGGTCAACAGTTTCCATCTAGCCGTAGAGTCCAAACCTAGTGACCTTTAAGGTTTAAAATATGATGGATGTGTGACTAGGAGCTGCTGTAATGTGTTCTCCGTTGCTCTCGAAGCCCTGCTAAATTCATTGCGAGCTCAATCTTTTGAGGCCACTATAATTCTCCCTTCCTGTGTCTGTAATGGTTTTATTGAGTGAAACACATTTCATTGAGCGGCTCAGAAGAGCAACGTGGTCAAGTATTGTCTGCTGTGTAATGCATGTGTCCTTCAGGTTATACTTATCGCTGTCATTAGCTGTCTGCGAATGACTTTGAATGGCCAGTAAATGCATTAGTTAAAAATCGTGAAGTTATTAATGCCGGCAAATTGCAATCCATCCATGCAGTGTTTTCTATATAGATTAACTAGCATGGGATGCAGATTTTGATTAAATAGCATTTAAGATCAATGTACAATTAATGATACAGATAATAAACAAAAAAGAGAATCCATGCTGAGCCTTTCAATCTGCTTACACACGTGTGTTCATTTAAGTGTGATTGTGTTGATGTCTATTGTGTTTGTGTGTATGTATAAGATGATAAAATTACATACAGTACACAGACACACACACACAATGTGTGCAATCACACTTCTAATTATTACCACGGCAGCACCGTCACACTTCCCACAATTACCACAATGATATTATTACCCGTTTTATCATTACCGCAGCAATATAGAACACCTATCGGAGCTGCTCCACCACAAACATAGGGCAAAGCACACAATTACTGTGGCCAAAAAGGAAGGAAAAAGCTCTGCAGTATTTTGGAGTTGTGCTTTGGTTTATATCTCTATAATGGCTGATGACAAAGTATAGGTCAGGCCATAATAACACACCCTGATGCACAAGCAAATCAAAACCATCTGTGGAGCATCAGCTAGTCAGAAATCTCACTGTACTATTTCAGTCTCACAATCAAAAATTGGCAACGTTGATGTACTAATAACAAAAAACACAGTATTTAGAGAAAATATTAATATACACATAATATACAATACATGTTAAATAAAAATATAATTCAAGAATACATATTAAACATAGAATACACATTTGTGTCATCAAGTGCTGTGCATGCTTTGTTAAAACTGTTACGTCAATATTTGTGCTTAATTATAGCTATATACATATATATATAGCAAATAAAAAGATGTGACAAGTGAGTAAAAATATTATGAAATTATTAAACAAAATATGGCATTATACAAAATAAAATCAGTCACCATAATAACACTTTTCCAGCTTTCAAAGACATTTTGGTTTGATATGTGGACATCTCTTAGGTATTACAGTTCGTAACGTTGTTGAAATGCGTTTCAAAACATGCCCACATATCGCATATCAAATCTTACACATCACCTCTGAGCTCATCCAATTTTTCCTGCTCATTCATTCTTTTCCATTCCCCCCGTCCTTTCCATCGCTTTCTTCCAAGTCTCTATCTGATCAAAACAACTGTCAGCCTCCTCCGGGCCTGACCACAGAGTAGCGTGAGCATTAACTATAATCTCTGTGTGCAGCTGTGCGCAGTGCATTTCTATCAGCGTGTGTGTGTGTCAGAAGCAGAGCAGAGCAGAGCATTAAACTCACAGCCTGTGTCTGATGGGGTTCACCTTGACTTCTCTTAGACTCCAGACGGCTGTTTGGCCGCCATTAACTGGCTGTGTGTAGGGGGGCAGAAGATGACGAGCTCTATCTGTGGGAATCCATTGATTTGGTTCTTAAGCCTTCTGGGGGGTTTAAATGTCCAGGCTGCTCTTTAAATATGCGTATTTATGGAGACACACAGAGGGGTAGTGTAGTGTTAAGCACTTAAGTAAGAGAGACAGGCCAAACGTGAACGCATGTGTGTGTGCGTGTGTTTCTAGACTCTAAGAAAATTTGTGACTTGGGGCAATAATAAAAACAGAATTATTTTAACTGATGTATACATTCACATATTTATACACACATGCACGACTAATCCCGTGGATAAAACAGGCTACAGAACTTAAAACGGGGACATAAAATGAGCGAAATTGTCTAAAAATCAGCCAATATCTTATAGATTCTGTAATGGAGTTGACACAAAATAATAAGATTCAGAGGCAATGTAACTTTACTGAGTTTTTGCATTCTAATTTAATTATCGTTTGAAATAATTGTAATTATTTTAAAGTAAATAATTGATTACAAAAATGTTTACATATTTAAAAACAACAACAACAACAAATACCTATTAAATATAAGGTAATTATTAAAAATACAAATTTTTAGTTGCTGTCATTATAATTGAATATTATATTTAGCCAGAATGCTTTAAAACTGATTGTTTTAAAAAAGTTCTTTGGTCTTTGTTACTTTCAAAGATTCATAAGAGAATTCTTTCAAAAATCTTACTGACCAAATACTTTTTTAAACGCATAAATAATAAGATAAAAACTCTGGCCTAATGTTTTAGTAAAATGAACTATCCTATAACCATCTTCTTCATCTACCTTGTAATATAGTCCATTAACAGAAAACATGTCCGCAAAACAGACACTTTTAAATTCTTTCTGAAGGAACACAGCTAAGAATTCTTTTATTATTATTTGAGTGAATATTTTAGAAAGCATTCAGGTTTTTGAAGAGTGTAGCAGAGTAACAGAGTAAGTGGTACCGTACACACAAGAAATGTGAAGTGTTGAAGTTGTGACTAGTAAATGCCTGAAGCATTAAAACATCACGTTTGATTGGTTAGCCAGTTTGTGACCTTGACTAAAGTTGCCCCTGGTTCCCATTCACATTGCTGTACGGTAAGACCCTGTTTCTCAGAGAACGCTGACCCCCTCCCACTCCTCTCCACGGTTACTGTTACCATGACACTGTGAGTAATCCATATCACTCACTAAAATTTAACACCTTCAGGGAGTGAAAGAGTGAAAGGCTCCAGCTGTGAGAGAAAGAGATGAAGCCAAAGAAATGCAGGTTTCCAAGCCACTGAAATGCTCCTGCAATGTACATTATTCTAGCTTGTTTTCTGGCTAACTGTCTTCTGCTTGTCTGTCCCAATGGCCTCTGCTCTTACAAAGCACTCATAGATCATTTTTACTTGGAGCTTTCAAGCCTCAATCCCGGTGAGATTCAACAGAAAGAGGAGAAAAGAGACAAGGATGAATAGAGAGTTTGCAGCATTGGATAATCTCTTTTCTTCTTCGAATGAGTGAGTTTCTGTCCCGTCTGTGCTCCAGAAGGGCCATCTCAGCTGACCAAACTAGTTTTATCTGTTCAACCTTTTCTTCTGAAGTGAAGGACATTAATCCTTTTTATTGACCCTCTCTTTGGTGCTCACAATTTTTAATTAGTTTCAGTGGTTCTAGCGATCACTCAGAAAGTCTGGTTCCTATCTGGGTGACAGAAAAGCTTTAACTATCCATTTACCTTTCACCGAGTTACCCAGACTGAAGCGCGTCCACTCCAGGCTCATGAGTTAGTCATTCAGGGCGTTACTGTATCAGCATTCTATGTTGGTCAATGCCACTGACTGCCAATACCAATTCTAAACCTTACCGCCAGTACCTTTAAAACGTGATATTAATCTGATCTTAATCTAAAGTAAAAATGCTACAAAATGCACATTAAAATTTTGTGAGAAAGTATGGCATGCTAGAGCAAAACAGGCTCGACTTTTGAACCTGGACCACAAAACCAAGCAGATAAGACAATTAGGATAAGACGATATTTGGCTGAGTTGAATATCTGGAATGTCAGGGTGCAAACAAATCTACATATTGATAAAAGTTGTCCAAACGAAGTTCTTAAAAATGCTTATTACTAGTCAACAAAATATTTTTTGTGTTTGATATATTTAAGGTAGAAAATCTACAAAATATCTTAATGGAACATCACCTTAATACCATAATGATTTCTGTCATAAAAGAAACATTTATCATTTTGACCCATAAAATGTATTTTTGGCGAATACTTGAAATATACCCATGCTACTTTTGACGTTTTGTAGTTCAGGGTCTGAGGTATGATGTAGGGCTATGTTACTTATATATACACACACACACACACACACATACACACACACGGCAAGTATTCAGACCCCCTTAAGTTTTGTCACTCTCATTGCAGTCAGGGCCCGAAATTAAGTTTTTGACACACCGGCCAAAAATCGACCGGCCAAGCTTATTTTTTACCCGTCAAAATTCTGAACGATTTAACACAGACATATCCAAAGCACGTTATTCTATATATTATGTATGCTCCGGACAGAGAGGAGTGACAACATAGTTGTCAAAACATTTTTTTGGGACATTTTTGATTTTTTATTATAACTTGGAAATGTCTGTTACTTTGAAATGTTTTTAACGAACTATCTGATCTAGTCAGACTACTTGTTTTATCTTTTCCATTTTAGTCATTTCAGAGTTTTTCTATTATTTAGAATGTTTTTCAATTAACTCTTATTGAACTCTAGTCAGACTCCTAGTTAATCATTAGTAAACAGTCGGTTCATCCTTTATAAAGTTGTTCCAACATTAATAGTCATTAGTAAGCAGTTTATAAATACAGCTATAAATGCCTTGTTCTTGATTTATAATCATATCTATAACAAATATCTATAATAAAGATTTAAAGGCTCGTAATATTCCAAACGGAACAAATAAAAACAACAAAGAGGGATAAAAAACTATTTCAAGATGCGAAAAAATTTGAAACTGTACAACTGCTTGAACGATTTTTCATTAAATTGCATGAAAGGTTTAAAAAGTATAAAAAGTCTATTCATAAAGTATATGAAAAAGGTCTACTCTTTGAACAATGCATTAAATTACATTAAATAAAGACAGAATTATTAATTAAGGAATAAATAAAACAATCTTAAACAATAACTAACAATAAGCACCACTGATGCTGGCGAGTGCGGCAACCCTAGGTGGGGGAGCATCACAGAGATCCACGAGAACTGATACTGATTAACATTACTGGTGAAAAGATTTACTCGCCATGTGGCAGATGGCACTTTAAATTTAACTCGCCAGACAGAAAATTTGCTTGCATTTGGCGAGTGTTAATTTCGGACCCTGATTGCAGCCATTTGCTAAAATCATTTAAGTTCACCCTTTCTAGAGCTGGCCTTCCAGCCAAACTGAGCTATCGGGGGAGAAGAGGTAGAGAGAGGTAAAGAAGAACCCAAAGATCACTGTGAGCTCCAGAGATGCAGAGATGGGAGAAAGTTGTAGAAAGTCAACCATCACTGCAGTTCGCCACCAGTCAGGGCACATGAAAGCCTGCATGGAGTTTGCTAAAAAAAGAAAAAGAAAAAAAAAAAAAAAAGAAAAAACACTTGAAGGACTCCAAGATGGTGAGAAGTAAGATTGTCTGGTCTGATGAGACCAAGATAGAACTTTTTGGCCTTAATTCTAAGCCGTATGTGTGGAGAAAACCAGGCCCTGCTCACCACCTGTCCAATACAGTCCCAACAGTGAAGCATGGTGGAGGCAGCATCATGCTGTGGGGGTGTTTTTCAGCTGCAGGGACAGGACGCAATCAAGGGAAAGATGAATGCGGCCAAGTACAGGGATATCCTGGACCAAAACCTTCTCCAGAGTGCTCAGGACCTCAGCCTGGGCCAAAGATTTACTTTCAAACAAGACAGTGACCCTAAGCACACAGCTAAAATAACGAAGGAGTGGATTCACAACAACTCCATGACTGTTCTTGAATGACCCAGTCAGAGCCCTGACTTAAAACCAAGTAAGCATCTCTGGAGAGACCTAAAAATGCCTGTCCACAAACGTTTACCATCCAGCCTGACAGAACTGGAGAGGATCTGCAAGGAGGAATGTCAGAGGATCCCCAAATCCAGGTGTGAAAAACTTGTTGCATCTTTCCCAAAGAGACTCATGGCTGTATTAGATCAAAAGGGTGCTTCTACTAAATACTGAGCAAAGGGTACGAATACTTAGGACCATGTGATATTTCAGTTTTTCTTTTTTAATAAATCTGCAAAAATGTCAACAATTCTGTGTTTTTCTGTCAATATGGGGTGCTGTGTGTGCATTGATGAAGAAAAAAAATGAACTGCAATATAAGAGAGTAAAAAATTTAAGGGGGTATGAATACTTTCCGTACCCACTGTATGTATATGTGTATGTAATTAAGCATCTTATAAGAAATACAGAATTGACTTATTCTGAATTTCAAAATATGTTCTCACACTCATAAACACTAAGTTTTTCTAACACTAAGATTTCACACCAAAGCATCGGATAAAATCAGATAAAACCCAAGTTTTGTGGAAAACAGATTGCAGGCTGTCAGAAAACACTTTCAAGAAATGTCTACTACAATAACTGTTTGAACATAAAAACAGATTGAAAGACAGTAATCGAAGGGAGCCGGAGCTTCTTTCAGTGTTGCTTATAGCGTTAAAAGGCTGACAGTCGTGCTTTTAATGGCAAAGGACAATAAGATGCCGGGAAAACAAGACGACTCAAAATGACACGGGTGCTTTCTGGAAGATCTTAGGGCCTGTCATCATTTGTAAACAGCATTCTGTGAATACACAGAGGACCCCGCAGTTGTCACTAGACCTAACAACAAAACTTCAGAAGTATGGATGCTAAGATTGGTTTCATAACTACACACCGTTTCCCTTTTCCTCTCTCTTCAGCTCTTCCCACTCTCTTTTCCAGTTTCCTCTTTTTTTTCTGTGGTTGTTTCATGCTGCTTCTCTCGGCAGGCCTCTGGCTCGATTTAAACCGAGGAAGTGAACAGAAGCGTTTTTATACGTATGCTCAGCGGAAACAGTGATGCTAAATTTAAAGGATTTATGAGCCGTGCGCTTTCTCAGAACGTCACAATATCACAGCCAGACAAAGAGCTGTGACCGACAGGATCACTTGGTGACATTAAAACTACATTATACAGACATCATGCTCGTCTCGGATACGTACACACACAGGCACATGCACAGCATCAATTACGCAACCGTCCGCCTGAAAGCACAGACAGATCTTTATAATTTTTAGCTGCACAACTGCAATTCGTTGTCGTCGTTTTTTCGCTAACAAGAAAGTTCTGTGTTCTAAAACTTACACAATGTTTTTATAGTTCAGTGACCTCTCACATGTCAAAAGATGAAAGGAGTTTTGGTTTCTCAGTTCATGACCCCTTGAATCATGAATGATGAATCCCTTGTACGTGAGCCTTACTCGTATTGCTGGCTGTTATTTCTATGTTCATGCACACTATTCCAGAGCTGGCAGCTGTTTCTCTCTCAGAGGTGCTGTGGATCAGATAGCAGCGAGATGTTCAGCGCTCAGCTATTTGTAAACCTGTATTGCTGATGCCCTCATAGGACTCGAACACTTTCTGCACGGTTCTTGTTTAAAACGTGGTGAACAGCAGAGTCCATCCTGGATTCAGGTGCTGAGGGTGGCGTTTCCTAATCACGCCGGCGGACCTCTGTTTGTGAGGTTTGTTATTCCATAGGGGTTATCATCAGTGGCCTTTATCGCTAGCTTAGATCTACACACTCAGCTTCAACAAAGAAAGCAACAGAGATGACCGCAAATACGAAGGCACGCGCTGACACGCCATGCACAAACACACACGCGGCTGTCAGCCCACATCACTCAGAGCGCCTCTCCATCATTTCACATGCACTCCAACTACACATGATTCAGTATCCCAGCAACGGGCATCATAATCACTCAACTCTCCCGCTCCTGCCACTTCCTCTCTAGCTCTCTTTCCGTGACTCACTCTTGCTCTCTCACTTTTATTTTCTCTCTTTATTCCTTTCTAACTATCTGTAACTGCCTACTGTATCTGTTCATTTTATCATGCCTGTTCATTTCCAGAATCTAAACAAGATAAATGTACTTAAGAAGCAAAATTGTGCTCTCAAATTATATATCTGGGATTACAGGGACAGTTGTTCACCCAATGATAAAATGATCATCATAATTTAATGCATGTAAAGCCTCAAAAGGCTGAAACACAATTCTACTTTTTATGTTTGGCATTAACTGTTATTAGAGAAAATAATCATCAGTACTGTATATTCTGTAATAATGTTACAATTCTTTCTTAAAAATTGTAAATAGTTTTATTCTGTCCTTAACGTATTCATTTTTAATTCATTATATTATTAATTTCTGTATACATTTTTACTGTATTTAATTATCTCTGTAGAACACAGAGAGAGAGAGAGAACAGAAACTAAACTAAAATAAATGATGTTATTTTGGTTTTATTTGTGCAAAAAAGTATTCTCGCAGCATGGCAAAAGTCAGGTTGATTCACTGATGTCACATAGACTGTTTTAATGATGTTTTTGCTACGTTTATAAGTTACATTTCAAAATATAATACAATAAAAACAGTTAAACTGTATTAATATTTCAATATTACTGTTATGTTTGATTATATAGTGAGCATAAAGACACTTCTTCACTTCTTTAAAATAATTGACCGTGTCTTCTGTGAGAACTACAAAAAAAAAAAAAACCACTAAAAACAATGTTCTAATTTAATTTTGATGGACTTTTTTTTTCTCTTGAAATTTGAAAGGGGGAAAAAAAGCTGAAAACAAGAAAAAGTTCACTCAGCAGCTTTGGACTGTTTAGGCTTGCAATGAGAAGAACATGACTTAAATTGTCACACAAATCGTTCTGCTTTTCTGATCGCAACGTATTTTCCCGTGTGTTTATCCAGTCACCAGTCCTCACTCTTCTCTCTTCCTTCCTCTTGTTCGCTGTCTAACTCTCTTTTCCCCATATTCCCTCATTTCTCTCACTTACATGTGCAAAGCGATGAGCGAACACATAATTGGCTAAACTGATTTGATGGAATACATATTAGATAGAGCGAATATACCAGTGGTTATATTACAAAAATGCAATTGCATTTGGGAAAATTGCACTTTCAAGCGAACATAGACGGCAGTGATTAAATCAGTGAGACAAAAGCATATTAAAAACTAAAACAATATTTTCATTTCCAACTCACTGCACCAACAGAGCTTGGCAGTGAAGCTAAAGAATGTTTACTCAAACTCCCACTTACAAAGGCTCCATTAACAAAAACTGAAGTAACCACTGAAGCAAGAGGGCACAGTTACAGTATATCCCGACTGATGTAATTTTTTATATAAAAAAATAAAAACTGTAAAAAGAGAAAATGTGACACCACATTTCATTACACAGCCATGCCAAATGGTTAGGTAATGAAAAAATGATATAAAGTTAAATTATGTTGAGTAATTGTAAGCAAATTATAATGAATTAATTTAACTTACATAATCTGTCACTGCAGAAACGGCATCATGCAAATGCCATGAACCAGTCTCATGTCGGAAAATGTGGAACTGACGTCACTACAAAAGCTTGAGGACATGTGTTAGACTTTTTATAATATAAAATAATGTATATGACATCAACTACAATAATGATGCTTATTAGCAACTTCAATATGATAAAATAAATAAATAAATAAATAAATCACCAATCCTTTTCACTATTAGGTTTGACAAGTCCTTTATTAAGAGAAATCATTTAAACGCAACTAAAATTAATTGCAAAAACCATCTCCATGGAGACTTACCATTTTTCCCAGTATTCATCCCACCTAGAAAGTGCAAGAGCAAATCCAACCATGTTCTTTATTTTGTTCTAGTGAAAAATGTCACCCTGCTTCTCAACTGTGGAAATGGAAAATGAATGACATACTTCAGGGACAACATACTTCATTAAACTTTTTACAGTATTCGTCTTTTCCAAATAGCCCATAGGCATTTTAATACTTTCCCGGAAAGAAAAGACAGAAACCAGGTGCTGCATTTATTTTCTCTATTTGTTTTCTAAATGTCATTATGTAATTGAAGGCAGTTAGAATTTAGACTGACAATTATTATTACTATTATTATTTTATTTCATCAAAAATAACTGGAATTAGAGGCTGTCATTTGTTGACGCTCTTTATATTTGACCTCTACGCTTTAAGTCGAGGCAGAATGCAGAACAACTTCAGAGAGTCTGTGTATGCGAGTTTCTCTGGAAACATTGACATCCATTAAGGCCAACATCGTGTTTCTCCTAAGCCCTGTGCTCTGGTATTCTGGGTAATAATGGGCCTTGGGTGCTTATTATCGCCTTTTGGCATCTGTTATCTGAAGAAATCAGTCAGTCTCGTAGTGCACATGAGATATTCAAAGAAAACTTCACCACAATGTGCCGTAAGATCTGATTTTTGAAACACGGCTAAAGGTTAAAAGTAATTTGAAAGTGCTCAGTGCTTCCTAAACTCATTACTTTACAAATGTTGCCCTGAAATAAAGATCTTTTGAGAATGTTTTCCATTACTCCAATGTCTGGTAGCTTTTACAAAACCTGATTTTTGAAATTCTTGATATTCAGTCTGCAAGGTTCTAATTTAGAAACTGAATGCAGTGCATAAGAAGCACAGCTCACTACTCTTTCTAATATCAGTTACAAATACTGAGCTGATTCAAACAGACAGTATTAAACAGGCTGTACTGTATGTAATCAGCTTGTTTCAGTGAGCTGGTGTGATCTCACTTACCATCAACATGATGCAATGGGTGGTACCCAGTTTATATCCATAGTACACTAAACAAATGTAATGAAATATTTCTTCAGCTTTTTTCATTTCAGGTCACTGTTATACAGTTAAATCAAGTTGTCAGGATGTTAAGGTCTGTTCTTCAATATTATAACATATCCAAACCTGTAGTTTTTTTCTTCTCAGATTTCCCCCCCTAAAAAAGAAAAAACTACAAGTTTGATTATAAATTCTATAATATATATAGTACTGATCCACAGATGTCACCCCCAAAGACTGTAGGGACTATATTGGTTCCATAATTGATTACCCAATAACAATTTTTATTTGTTTAATTGGTCACATGCAATATGGTGCAATGCAATAGGTTTACGTGGTTTAAATAATAATAAAAAAAAATTACAAACGAGGCATTTGTTGCATCTAGTGGGGACATAATTACTGATTATCATGACTTAGTAATGTCTTTTTATGCGTCATGTTGCATCGCGCTTTGAAAACATTACACCATATCTGCATTTGAGATCGGAAAAAAAAGAGAAGTGACAGCAGCACTACCCTTCACTGCTTTAATAGTAAGTAGCAAACTATTTTAATAAGAAAACA
>JAUMHP010000072.1:7616031-7628940 GCA_032361065.1 Enteromius trimaculatus | reverse complement strand
CCACAGATGTCACCCCCAAAGACAGTAGGGACTATATTGGTTCCATAATTTATTACCCAAAACCAACTTTTATTTGTTTAATTGGTCACATGATGTTGCTAAATTTGGTTTGTAATTGCAATATGGTGCAATGCAATAGGTTTACGTTGTTTAAATAATAATAAAAAAAAACATTACAAACAAGGCATTTGTTGCATCTAGTTGGGACATAATTACTGATTATCATGACTTAGTAATGTCTTTTTATGCGTCATGTTGCATCGCGCTTCGAAAACATTACACCATATCTGCATTTGAGATCGGAAAAAAAAAGAGAAGTGACAGCAGCACTACCCTTCACTGCTTTAATAGTAAGTAGCAAACTATTTTAATAAGAAAACACAACTTTAGGCTGTAAGTTAGAAGTGTAAACATTTGGGCGGTGTTATAAAAATGTTACCACTTTGTGATGTCACAAAGAGGGGGCGTGTTTAACAAGCCATTTTATGGAGGTGTGCATAACTTTTATAAGGAATCTCTCTTTGGTTCTTGAAACTTTACAGATCTTCTTTATGCATGAATTACTTTGTTCCACTTTTGATAGAAGTGTCTGCAAAATGCATAAATGCAATGTACTGATCTTATTGTGAAAGATTCATCCCCCCCCCCCACCTCAATCTTCTAGACTTTAGTCACAACTGACTGCAATTTTTTGTTCAGATCCAGATAAACCAAGACTTACTTTTTTTTTCCTTATCAATCTTCACTTGGATGCATATCAAAATACAAAACGTAATTTTGGAAAAATAAATATGTTTGCGATGCATTTAAACAATGATTTTAGATTTCATTCTTTTAAGTTTATTTTGACAAAGTGGTATAAACAGCATAACTTTACATTTATGGATTATAGGCCATAATGTGAAAATAATTACTTGCAAATGTCTAACCTCAAGTATAAGTCGAAGTGATACAGGCCTCAGCAAGCACCATTAATTGATTGCTGCGTTCAATCCCCTCCCCTCTCTTTTGATTGGCTTGACAGATTTCTCTCGCTCAAGGAGACTGACATGTTCTCAGCAGTGAGCGGATCTAAATTTCAAAAGAGCAGTGAATCTATTGGAATCTGTCGTCAGCTGGGACAACAGTCCAATCTGTCACCTCTCTCTTTTTCCCTACTCACTTCAGGCAGAACATTACACTTTCATTAGTACAACCCCCCACCTTCCTTCAGTTCCAGCTCTAGACTTTCTTCAAAGAGAGATGGGTTTGTCAGCCACATTGATCCGGTCACCCTTTCTTTCATGTGTCTCTCCCCTCTCTCTCTCTCTCTCTCTCTCTCTCTCTCTCCATGTCATGAACAGCTGAGATGTAGCGAAAGAACTGAGAGCTGTGCGCCTCGAACGGAAAAAATAAAGCCTTTAAACATCATTGGGATCTTTGCGGGTTTGTCTTTTTGAAACTATGAAAGCTACAGATTAAAGACTGGAGTTTACACACGGGTACCACAGATCTCCAAGGCTACAACACAATCTTGATCTGGCTTTTAGCCTGTCACCTCACAAAAGCAGATTAAGTGGGTTCACTGTCAGAATCGCAAATCTCCTGTTGAATATGTTTCACCAAACGAAGTAGATTTACAAATTTTCTCAAGAAAAAAAAAAAAATGGATAAAAAAATGCCTTGCTGTGATTTTTGGGGAAACCCTTTGAAGTATTTTAATTTCCTGAAATGAACCAAAATCCTTATTAATAATCATTTACCATATTAAAAAAAATACTAACAGCAACTAGAAAAGTAACATCTCTCCTCAACAAGCCTCACTTCAGGTATCACTGTAGCAGAAATGTAAGCTTCCCTGGAAAACGGTCCTGCGAAGCACATTCCAGTCACTGTCACTGCCCTGTTCTTCAGAGACCACAGGATATTTATGTATGTGCTTAAGTGTGTGTTTGCAAACACGCTCCAGTGCTTTGTGAGTGCTAATTACAACAACCTCCCACAACGGTGTTAACACATCCATTGAAAACAGAGAGCGAGTAAAAGAGCGTGAGCTCTGCACAAAGAAAAACTAAAACAAGGAGGACAAACGAGCACTGATTCTTCTATATAAACGCACAGTTGGTCAGGAGGTCAGGTGACCACTGAACCAGCTGCCGAGTCCTGAAGGCACAGCATAATCTGCCCAAGATGTCATGGGTAGTAGAGTCTGGCAAAAGAAAAAAAGAGAAGAAGAAAAAACAGAATCAGCAATGCATGTGTTGACAGATAGTAATGTACATTATGGGCTTGTAAGAATTAGTTCCTTAAATAGTCATTTCAAAGCCAGTGCAAGAAAATGTGTGTGTGTTTGACAGATAAATCCACAAAAGAAACTCAATATTAACAGATTAAGGGTACAGGCTCTGTCTGAGAGTGATTTCAGGCAAATCGACATGAACTTTTATTGACAGGTCATCATTTTGCTGAGATAATATTTGTACTTGTTCTGTTCCAAAACCTAGTGAGCTGCCTGTAAAGCTCACTCCCAACAAGATGCTCATGCAAAAATAATTATAGTACCTCATAAAATACATAGTTTTAGTGTAACTTTGTGGAAAAGTTCATCTCAGTATGCATTATTTCACAAAATTATTTTAGTATTTTTATGTTCATTTTGGGTATCTCTGACTTTTTTTCCACAAACCCTTACTAAAGTTATTTTTTTTCCGCTTCCGAAATTATTGCAAAGAGATGACTGACACCATCAACCTTTAAAATGGACAAAAAGCCACAGGAGGTCAGTCATACATTTAATTTAAACTAAAGCTTCTAAAGTCACACAGTGGCTGCATGAAAAGACAGATATTAGTCTCTGCATAAATAATACAATTATCTGGCTGTAGTTTTTCTAATCTCCTTCGTCCCTATGTTCATTCAAGCATGGAGCTTCAAGACTGATCGTGCCAGGTTTGACAGTACATATTAAATCCAAATGTAAATCATATTTGAGAGCTATGGGGGTGGGGGTGTTTTCAATAAGAGAAATCGGCTTGCTTGCTGGGAAATAATGACAAATATACTATGTTTTCCTTTTTTTCCTTTTTAAAACTGCTTTGAAGCAATGTACCTTGTGTAAAACACTATAAAAACAACATTTTCAATGCTTATTTCTAACACAAACCTATTCTGGATTACTTCAGATTACTTGGAAATGTAAAAATGCCTTTTTGAAGTAAAGATTATTGAAGTGTTTTCAGAAAAAAGTTGATGGTTCCGTGTGTTAATTAGGGTTCTGGGGAGGTCAGGTTCCCCAAGACACTCATAAAGAATGGTCTTGGTTCGTTCGGGTTCCTTTCCTTTCTTTCTTTTTCTTTTTGTGTGTGTATGGTCGTTCTAAATGGCATGCCTTTATTATAGTACTATGTTACTGGATTTGGGGAAAGGTCTCTTTTTTGTGTGTATGTGTGCTTTTAGAGAGGATGTTGAATTTTGGGACTATTCAGACACCAATCTTCCACACACAAATCTCACATAACTTTCACGAAGATGTCTTTAACACACTGCTCCACATAAAACATTTGACCTCCTGAGAATACTTCAACAAGACTGCCGATCCAAAGGTTGCAAAGTGCAATCCCAGGTACGGACAACACAGAAAACATGCTCTCTCAAATGTCCTTGAGCAAATCCTTTCAACCTCTGGTTGCTCTGGAGAACTGTTCTTGTAAGAAGTACATAAATGAAAGAAAATGAGGTTGTGCTGGTGTGATGATGGATCTGTTCAGTAACATCAAAGGTTCAATCCTCAATGTGGTGATTATGTGCAGAGATTTATTTCCAACCTAATAGACATACTGGAAATATTTGGAGAATTTTGACTGTATGAAACGAATGACAAAAGCTTGTTTGGTTTGTAAGCTTTAGCTAATGTTGGTGTGGCATAATTTTGTGGCGAATTTTCTTACAAACATGTAATATTTTTCAAAGATTCACCACTAAATAATGTCATGCCAGCAAGAGCTAAAGCTCACTAAACAAACAAGTCAGTCACGCAAGTCAGAATTCTCCAAATATTACACATATTCATAGAATTGTTAAATGGCACTGACTTGTTTGCTTAGTAAAAAGAGTGACACAAACTTAAATTAAAAACAGCAGAACACATTCTGAAGTCAAGCTTCAAACTTTTTTGTCACTGACAGGATGAAAGCGTATAATATACAAATCTGTTATACAAATATTTAGTGCAATATGAAATTAGATCTCCCCAGAACCCTAAATATTTAGAGATATAAATAAAATATATATATAATATGCTAATAACATATTTCTTCAAATACGATGTGAATACATTGTTATTTCACTATGGAAACATTGCACATTTTCATTGATTTACAAGTTCTAAAAAACAAGTTCTTAGTTTTGTGCCACTTATGACCACTTATGCATAAATTTACAATATGAGTGTCATCTACATATATCAGCGACCAATTACATGAAGGCCTGCTCAGGACCCCGTTTCATGCTCACTGACATACTAAGTTGAAAAGCCACATAGTGACAGGGTACATGCTTGCTTGAAGCCGGATAATGAATTGTTTTTAGCATTACTAAAAGCAACACAATTACCGGGCTGGGTCGACAAGTCAGTGCGTTGATTAGAGTTGCAGCATGTTGATTAGTCAACAAGGCATCAACACCTAATGGGTGCTGAGCTCATGGTTGTTGATGATAATGATGACGATAAGCGGAATGATTATCTTTATATAGTGTAATTGACTAATTATGGCGGTAATGCTTCAGCTAAGTTATGTGGTGTAAAAAGACAACGAGTGCAGGATTGAGCTGACCTATCAAATCTTGAGGAGCTACAGGTATGACAGCCCATCCATGTGAGAAATGAGCTTGCATTAATGCCAACATCTGCTTCTTTACTCATGTTTTGATCAGACTGCCATATGTTAAAACATTTTCATGTCACAACAGATTAAAAACGCTACATTATTACTTGCAAGATAAGGACACCGAATTAAAACCTCAACATGGACAGTCATGTGACAATAACGCAGATTACTAGTAAAAAATCTGAGAATCTAATGCTTACCATAATTTACTCATTCTTAAAAACATTTCCATTTCAATTTAATGAGAACTTGTGTACCAGCCTACACTATACTCAGTAAGTGACTTTATGCTCTTCAGCAGCCAGTGACTGACCGATGAAGAAAACAAATCTTGTACTTCAGTAAACATACAAATAGCCTGATAACACAATAAGTACAATTACTGTACACTATGAGATGTTTTAACGTGCATTGAGGCAGCACTCGCCATGTTGAGACCGCATGATCAAACAAATACTCCTTTACCAAGTACACTCTCTATTTACAGGTGAATACTACACACGAATAGTGAATAACCAGACAGAATTTGAGTCTTAAACATTAAGATTGCGCTCTTAACTTTCTTCTAATCAATTTTTTTTAATTGGATTTTCATTCCGACATTACGTTAGCATCACGTTACTATGTAGCAACGCGATTGGCCCGTGACGTAAAAGTAATATAATTATGTGGCCATAAAAAATGAATTTAAAAAGTTAGGATCTTACTTTTCGCGCTGTCAGTCAAATTCTTTGCACATTGGATCATATCACTGCAGGTTCTTTGCTTATTTCGAACAGGAACGAACGTGTGCCACTATGAAAGCACACGTGCCGACCAAATCTTTGATTCAGAGTAACTGAAGAACCGCTGTGAACCGAACCGAATCGGTCCGATTAGCAAAAGAATCATTTGACCTTTGCAGAAAAAGGTTTATTTGAAAATATAGAAATTGTTTAAAAAATCTCACATTTAGTACTGAACATAACTAAAAAATAGGAATTAAATTCAGATTAAAAAAAAAAAATCATATTGTACATACACTCACTGTGTTTACTTATTTAATTAAAATGAACTAATACAACACAAATTTTAAACATTTGGTCAAATATTATTTTACTTTGTGCAATAGGCCTACAACCAGTTTGTTGGTGACTGGCTATAGTTGTGACAAATGTCAATTTCTTCTGCAAACAAACACTGTGTATTACATAAAGCAATAAAAACAAGCATGATTATTATAGTCCACCTTTAAATATGGTATGATTAAAATTCCATTAAGTTGATACAGGAATTTAAGACGTTAATATACAGTTAACAAAATACCACACACCTAAAATAACTTGAAATATAACTGAACTATTAAATCCTGATCTGCCTCTGATGACGCAGCAGAACAACTAATAAGCAGGGAATGGAACTAGCATAATAGATTTGGCCAGATGTGTCCCATATAGTCACATTCATAACTTGCAAAACACACACACACCCTTACATACTCACACTCAAAAAGCATGTATGCTCATGCAGCAGTTTTTGACTAAGGGGACTTAGAGGCCTGCTGAGATATTCAGATGTAAGACATGACGCAGACATAACCATGGAGAAGAAAAACACGTTTGTCACCTCCTGAAGAATTATCAGGAGATGCGTGGTTAGGGGCCGTTCGAGGGCTGCATTACTTCACACACCCACACATGCATCTAACTACGTTTGTGTCTCAGACAGCAGTGCTCTCTACTTCCATCCTACAGCACTGTATCTTAGTCTTTTGACACTCTTATGTGACTCACATCAGATGCCCGGTAGAAAGATCCGGAGTGTCCTGGAATAACACAATGATAATCTTGATAGCACCAACTGCTTTCAGGGCCTGGAGGTCAGCTCTTGCGTTACAGGCCTCATAAAGAGCACATGAGATTTACTAAGAGTGACAGGACCACTGCTGGATCAGGATTTCATGACCTCACAGAACAAAGACGTTAGTGTTACGATGACAGGAAAATACAAGCAAACCTTCCTGTTTATGCCCCGCTGATCACATGGTGCACAAATCCATACAGGCAGGATGACTAATCAAAACTGCCTCAGACACACACACATAATACTAAATCATTTAAAAATGTACACTAAATGTAAACACTAGCATTAAAATGAGCATGAGTGTGGCTCATTGAGTGTGGCAAGCTTAGCTGTTAGAGCGTTATTCATTTATCACGGAGGTTCAGTCAGTCTAATCCTATCAACCTGGGTCAGTTTTCTCCTCATCTGTTCTGCTGCTCATTACAGGGGCCAATGGACCACAAAGATCACAGATAGAGGAGCTGAACAGCACAGCTGATGAACGTGCCCTGCTGGTGCAGAACAGACTACAGTTCCATGTAATACAGCATGTGCCAGAAACCCTGTGATACAGGAAAAACTGAAATGTTATCGTGATGAGAAGCTTGATGATAATTCAAAAAAGTCTTGTTATTCATACAGTAAATGCATGTTTACTGACCCTAAAATGATTAGACCAACCGCCTGTTTAGACAACTATTTAACAACAAGAAAGATCCTTGTTAGACATCATGAACAATGCATGATATAAGCTGTTTTTACATAACCTTAGAGTCTTAGAGTGATTGACACACCTGCGTTTAGACTAGCGACTCCCTCTTATTAAGACAGAGAGGCACGCATAAGATACATTCAGAATAGTTTACTACCGAACTCTTTCAACTGTTTGCATACGGATGTTTTGTATGCAGCAATTACCCATGACCTATTACATTAAAGGTTAATCATTGGCCTCTATGCACCTTTGGAACGTTTCGTATCCATTCTGTAGAGTATTAAAAGTTCTTCAAGGACGTTTTATATATTTTTATAAAAAATGTTCTATTAACCAATGTTAATTTTAAGGGTTTTTGGGAATCCGTTTTGTTCTTTCAATGGCATCCCTGTGAAAAAAATCACATTTGAAACCTTTATTTATAAGAGTGTAAAACAGAACACTGAATTGAATCTTGAATCCCAAAATGCAATGTGCTTAATACTCCTTTTCCAATATAACAAATGAATTACTAGTTGATCAGAATTCGAGGACCTTAGACAGTTTTAAAACTGGCTTCAAAATGTGAAACAGGAATATTTATTTTTAAGAAGATATATACTGTAAGTAAAATATAAAAGAGAAATAAATTACACCCCCATTCCTGAACATAGTATGAAAAGCATCATAAATCAGTTTTATTATGCCCTCTGTGACCCTTCCTATGACATGGTATATGAGCCTTTTTTCTTTTCATTACTCAATAAAAGCTCAGAAAGAGAAGGAAAAAGAGAAGCAAAAGAAGTGCAAAGAGAACAAAACAGAAATAAAGTGCTTTCATAAAAACATAACTTTTCTTCTGATATGTGCGGCCCAGCGAGAGACCGCATGACAGATTTCGAAGCTAATTTAATAAAGTTAGATAGCGCTATGGCAAATATTAGTTCTACAAGTCTCTCGCTGTTTCCCCTGGAGAGTGGAGGGTAATATTGATTCCCTTCTCCAAGTGTTCATGCAGGTGTGGAAGTGTGTCTAATCAAAGCATTCAAGCCTTTATCCGTCCTCCTCGTTTTTCATTTGTTTGCGTTAATGTCTGGTGCAATCAGCACTGAGAAAAAATGCTGTGATCTTTTTGCGTGGGTGAGTGTGATTCTCCTTCATTATGGCTTGATGTTTTCATCCACGGCCATGAGAACTTTGTCTTGGGACCCCGCTGCAATTACTGCAGTGCTTTGCTGCATTCTGAGCAGTGAACAAAACACATTTTGCTCTGCAGGTCCAAAGGGATCAAAAACAAATGATTGTTTGAGCCACAGCGCCTTAGAGAGAGAATTAACACTGAGCATGCAATATCAAAAATACTGTAAATCATTGCTGAGCGCAATGGCGCATTTATGGTAATCTGTGCTTTCGACTTTGATTTTGGCATCCGACCGATGGGTCACAGGGGTAAACAGGCCATTTTCACCCTGATGAGGTCTTCAAGCTCCTGATTTTATCAGTTCATGCCCATCCATTCATCACTAATGCATTTCATTCTATTACGCTTTCTAACCATAATGGAAGATTATGCTACTATTGGTAATTGCTTTGTAAAGTTGATTGAGCTTCTAATTCATTTGAGTCTCAAAGGTTGTTCTTCATTCAGTGGCTGAATGGACAGAATCCCCTCTGACTTCTGGACTGAGGAAAACTAAAGAAAAAAGGAAAATTACATCTGGGACATTCAAGAGGGCTATAATGGGCATGCACACACATTTTCGTAAAGCACGTACACAGCTGTCGAGGGTACGCCAGATCAAGTGGTGATATTACCTGTAATGGTTTGTGATCATGTTCTTTAAAGAACGTGTGTGAGTGTGTGCATGTAGGAGAGAGATAAATGCTCTCATAAATGGAAGTGTCTGGCCTCTCCTCCTACACTCTTGGTAGGCTGAACCTCTTTAGCTTCTGATAGCTGGACTATTTGTCCTTTTCTGCACATTCCTGTCCAATTTTCCTTAGTGTCAAACACACACACACACACGTTCAGATGTTCTACACCTGTAACCCATGAGCACTAATGGCAGTCTTGGAAACCTTCACACTGTAATGTACAATCCCGCAGAAGTCAGGAGTGATAAAGAGGCTTGATGCTCCAGCAGAGAGAGAGAGAGAGAGAGAGAGAGAGAGAGAGAAGGATAAATCGATCGCTTTAACTGATCATGGGGAATGATGAATCTTGGGCCGGTCCTTGGAGAGACTGTGCTCTTCTGCCTTATGGCCGGTGCGGTACTGCTGTCGAAGACAAAGAGAAAAGAAGGGCAGGAGAATAAAGGAAAGAAAATGAAATGTGTAGGACAGATTTATGATTTTCCAGCATCAGTACTCATCAACGCCAATCAATAAACCACCCAGAAAGAAGGCTGTGCAACCTTCACAGCCAGAAGCAATGACAGGAAAAACACTGTTGAAAGCTACACACACACACGCACACAAGATCACTGTACACACTTCCTCACTTGAAAAATTTAAAAAATCTATCTATCTATCTATCTATCTATCTATCTATCTATGTAAATATACAGTATACAAATTATTTTATTTAAATAATAAACTATTATTATTATTATTACTATTATTATTATAAATTATTTGAGAAGCAACATTATGCATTAGATTTGCACACAGTTTGTATACAGCCTATAAAAAATGCAAATAACGTAAAAAAAAAAAAAACAGCCTATATTTATCTTGTTTTAAGAATGTTTTGATGTGTTTCATGGATGGATTTAAATGATTTCGATGCACTGACATAAATTGATTTTTGCAGCATTATCAGTAGACCATAGGTAAACATAGATTGAGTTTGTGGCATCTGCCTTCAGAGTCCAGTAAAACACCTGCAGAGAGAGGTGCTCTGGGCACAGGTGGCTGTGGTGAAGACTGTCATCAGGCTGATATATCACTATACCTTTATCTACCTGCTCTTTAGCTGTTCAGGGTCATTAAACATAAATTGCCCGCAGGGAAAACCCCACCCACCATCAAACTGCATCTGACAGCACTGCGGCGCAGCAGGTGTGGAGTCAGCACATGTGTTGACTCAAAAAAAAAACAAAAAAACCTGTTTTCTTTTCATTAAATACAGATTTACTTGAGCAGAATTAAATGTATCTTGATTTAAAACTATTTCCGTATTTTGTACCGGAAAACAAGATTTTTTGCCAAGTGCTGGATAGCTAGTGGATGGTGGGAGATTGTGTTTGAGAGCTCTTTGTTCCTTCCTGCAGAACCAAAAGCTGCGCCACCATCCATCTATGTTCCCTGCATTCTGTGTTCCTCGGGAGATATTTCTCATGATAATTAGTCATGCAGCCACACTTGCGCATCTTGGATATCTTCCACAGCAAATGTCATCATCAGACATGTCGTTGCTTTGCTGTCACCTCATATCAGATGCAGCAGACTAGTTTGAAAGCTGCAGACTAAAGGCTGGAGGGTGTCTTAGAGTGACGTCAGCTTTCTTATAGACTGCGGTACCGTGTGTCCTGCATGAGCGCATTGTGTAACTGCATGTGAACACGTCCAGCAGAGGGCTGTTCTGTTGGCCCAGGTCCAGTGAGAAGCAGCCGGGGCTCTTCTGCTCAGAATCACCCTGATTTCAGTGACTGCACCGTCCTCAGGCTGGATGTGGCTGCGGTCTGGGATGCCTATTTTAAAAAAGTAATGACATAGTTTGTTTAAATTAGTAATGCGATGCAGAGTTTGAGGAGTTCTACAGAGATTTTATGTAGATTCCGCTAAAAAAACTGTTAGTAAATATTAGGTGACAGGATCAGCAAATGTGACAAGTTGTGAATATTCATCACCAAAAATACATTATTTAACGTCCATTCATAAAAGAATGATGAATCCCCATAATTTATTAATATTTTAAAAAAATAATACATTCTACTAATAATTTCTAAATAAAGTTAAACAATGTAATAATTCATTTAAATGTCAAGCATATTTGTCATATTGTCACATGTAATTAACAGAATTATATTTATATCATACCATAGAGAGCTTCAGTTCACAGCAACAATAAGTAATAAGAATCTAAAAGCAGTTGTTACACCCATAAGTTGCTTATTAGCATGCATATTACTAAAATATTAGCCATTTATTAGTGCTAATTAACCACATATTAATGCTTTATTTTACATGATCTTATACTAGATCACTAAACCTACCCAATACCCAAACTTAACAACAACCTTACTGACTATTAATAACCAGCAAAATACATTTTTTGAGTAAAAACTCGTAGATAATAGTTACCTATTCTAAAGAGTTACCTTTTTAATATTATTATTTCATTAGAGGGCTTCAATTCACAGCAGTATGAATGAAAACATGCGTGAAATAATCATATTACGTAATTACATGTGATATAAACATAAAATATTTATAAACATAAATATGAATGTGCAAAAATATTTACAATATTGCATTATATATATATATATATATATATATATATAAAAATAAAATAATAACAAACTTTTAAGGACGGTGACTGTTGTATAAAAACAAACCTGGAATCAGTCAACCAAACAATCAAATAAAAAAAAACAGAAAGAGTTGTACTTTTTTTTCTCTCTGTCTTTCAGCTGAATAGATGACAAGAGATAATAATCTTGTTGTTTAAAAGCCAATTTAAGCTTCACAGCGGAAAGTTGTGTTAACACTTACATTGACTGACACAAACATGCAGGTACTCTCTTAGTATGAACTATATATTGTTTGTGACACAAACAGTCATGCAGGCCTCAGACCCGTAGGCTGAAAGGACACACACGCAGCTGGAAAATGCCTATGCTATAACTATGCCGATGCATCTTTTCTTGCACTCTAAAGCAGAGAGTTTCTTCTACTTTAATAATGCTGACCATCTCACCACAGAGCTGGAAAAATACATTTTCTTATTGCCATGCTAATAAATGACTAATATAAAACTGCATTCCCTGAGGTAGCAGAGATTACTTGATGGAAAGCAGAACAGATGTAAAATAAATACACCTACGGTAAATACTGTGTGTGTGTATATATATATATATATGTACTGTATACAGTGGGTACGGAAAGTATTCAGACCCCCTTACATTTTTCACTCTATGTTGTATTGCAACCATTTGCTAAAATCATTTAAATTAATTTTTGCTTCGTTAATGTACACACGGCAACCCCTTTTGACAGACAAAAAAAAAGATTGCAGATTTATTAAAAAAAAACAAAACTGAAATATCACGTGGTCCTAAGTATTCAGACCCTTTGATCAGTATTTACGTAGTAGAAGCACCCTTTTGATTTAACACAGGCAAGATCCTCTCCAGTTCTGTCAGGTTGGATGCATGGTAAACGTTGGTGGATAGCCATTTTTAGGCATCTCCAGAGATGCTCAATTGGTTTTAAGTCAGGGCTCTGACTGGGTCATTCAAGAACAGTCACAGAGTTGTTGTGAAGCCACTCCTTCGTTATTTTAGCTGTGTGCTTAGGGTCATT
>JAUMHP010000072.1:7604123-7615931 GCA_032361065.1 Enteromius trimaculatus | reverse complement strand
CTATCTTGGTCTCTTCAGACCATAGAGTCTTATTTCTCACCATCTTGGAGTCCTTCAGGTGTTTTTTAGCAAACCCCATGCAGGCTTTCATGTGTCTTGCACTGAGGAGAGGCTTCCCGTCAGGGCCACTCTGCCATAAAGCCCAGACTGGTGGAGGGCTGCAGTGATGGCCGACTACATCTCTGGAGCTCAGTCACAGTAATATTTGGGTCCCTCTTTACCTCTTTCACCAAGGATCTTCTCCTCGATAGCTCAGTTTGGCCAGACGGCCAGCTCTAGGAAGGGTTCTGGTCATTCCAATCAAGTCCAATCAGTATAATCAAACACAGCTGGACTCAAAAGAAGGTGTAGAACCATCTCAAGGGTGATCAGAAGAAATGGACAGCATCTGAGCTAAATATATAAGTGTCACAGCTTAGGGTCTGAATATTTAGGACCATGTGATATTTAAATTATTCTTTTTTAATAAATCTGCAAAAATTCTGTGAAAGAATCAACAATTCTGTGTTTTTCTGTCAATATGGGGTGCTGTGTGTGCATTAATGAACTTAAAAAATGAACTAGCAAATGGCTGAAATATATTGTAACAAAGAGCGAAAAATTTAAGGGGGTCTGAATACTTTCAGTACCCACTGTATATATACATTAAACACACACACATTAATATGAAGACCCTACATACAGAAGCCTCAAATAAGCCTTAAAAGATCCATACTGGCCACTAACCTACAGATAAATCAGCTCTCTCTGCTCTCTGGTTCCCAACAGCCCATAACATCAGGATGAGCCATGGCTTTGGAAGGTTAAACCAATCATTGTCAGGCTTTATTATCTGATATACTGCTGTTTTCCTAGAGCATTCTGTAAAACCCACACTTTTCCTCCAGTTTGCCTCCAGAGAATTAGTATTCATTTGATTTACAGAAATTCCCTGCTGATCTGGTCTGATGGATTTTCAAACACAATTGGGGGGGGGGGGTCTCTACTCACCCTCATGAGTTTAGTCTACAAGAGTTGAAATCTTGAGTACCTTGTATTTTGCAGAAGAAGAAGAACAGTTGCATAATTCACATGTTTTTAGACCCTTGGGGGTCCAAATCCTTTGTTCATAATATGGGCAATTTAATATGTATTCATATGTCTGCATATAAGTCACAGAATCAAACACCCTTTCATAAATAAATGCACCCCAGGAATTCTGCTTGTTCTGTCATTGGAAATTCAATTATTTAACTAAACTCCCTAATTTTACATAGATTGTTTGCTATTTCATATGAATGATAACTGACACTGGACATTACCAAATACGTCAACATTTAAAAGGAAATGAATATTTTAAGTGATATCTTTTCCCATCTGACCCTGCTCTTCAGTATGCAAGTAAACAGTGCACTATTCTATTTAGAACATACAGTAGTAATGCTTTTAATAGATAAAGTATTTTAAAAACAGTAAGCAGTATACAGCAGAAGTAAGCAGTATACAGCATATACTACACTCTGTTCAAGTATTAAGATCTCTTTTTCTCAGATTCCTTTTCACTGCTGCCTCACATTTGATCTTCTCTTCAGTGATAAAACACGCTTTGCAGTTCATGATGCCGCCATCTGTCACTCATGCAGAAATGTGCACACGCACATTCTTATCGCCGTGACACAGAGAGACGTCTGAGTAGTCACAGCATTAGGGGCTGGGGAAGGTCACAGCGTTCACTGTATATTGAGTTCTTGTTAAAACTGCAGTCAAAATAAGTGAATATGTGAAAAATGAATCAGTTATCAAGTTGGTCATTTCTAAAGAGTAATTTTCAAATAATTTCCATTATTAAAAAACGTTTTCAGTGGTTCTTCACAATAAACTACATAGAGAAATATCTTGAGACCCCACATCATTTCCCTCTTCCCATCTTTATCATATCATTGCACTGGGTAGGCCTACTTAATTAATTTCACTGTAGCTTATACTTATACTACTTATTAGCTTATACTACTTTTCAAAAAGATATTTAAGGGGTCTTTTATGATCACAGAGGCTTGTATGTAATCAAAATACAGTAAAATAGAAATACTGTTAACTTTAAGCAACCATTACTCCAGTGCTCAGTGTCACGCAATCCTTCAGAATTCATAAATTTCATAAAATTATTTTAAAACATTATAAATATCTTTACTGTCACTTTGAATCAATTTAATCAATCCTTGCTAATTAAAAGCACTAAATAATTTAAACTAAATTTAAATTAAGATATTTTTTATGAAATCAGAGAGCCATCGGACCCTTCCATAGACAGCAACGGAACTGAAGAAACATTGGTAAAACAGACCATGTGACATCAGTGGCTCAACTTTTTTTTTGCATAGAAAACAAAACATATCATCAGCATACCTTTCTTCTCTTAAGGTCTTATAGATTTGGAATGACATGAGGGTGAGTAATAAATGACAGAATTTGTATTTTTGGGTGGGTGAACTAACCCTTTAAGTGGGCCTTTGCTTAGAGCAAGCAAAATAATCTTATTTCAAACAGAAAACAAGATTATTTTGCTTGTTTCATTAATCAAAACCATAATTTATACTTGTCTCGGAAAAAAAAAACAAATATTTTGACCGGAAACATAACAAAACTCCAGAACCTTTTTTTACTGATACCTTTAGAGAACAGAATCTTGATTCATCATTCGTTACTAGGACTTCCATGCTATGTTAATATAACATCTCATCATTATCTTATCAAATGGAATTCCTTTTATCCCTTGAGCAACCGTGAGGGACCTGAGTGTAGGTACCTTGTTAATGGGCACAGTGGTGATGGCCTATGGCTTGCTCTTTTCAGAGATCAAACCAGAAAACAGAAACATCTCTTAAAACTACCAGCTGATGTCATTATCTCAAACACAGCGTGATGATGACGACCAGCTATGCTGTTTTTATTTTCACCATGGCAAGATTTTACCTGCAGCTCACATTTCACTCACGTGAGCTAGTAATAATGCAGAGGTTGATGGAACGGTTGGACAGTTTCCGTCCCCTGTGTGATAAATGAGATGAGCCCAGCGGGACCCATCACCAGTTTCAATCTGCTGACAGCTACGAGCAAATGGGAGTCAAGTATGGATGCAGTAAACAAAGAATAATCAGGGTGGCTTATTAGCTGATGGTAGAATGATACCATGACCACACAGAGTGGATTACACGTACAGTACACACACACATTTGTTTTTCTATCATGATTGGCACTTTCCATTGACTGCTATTGTTTTTGTACTGAGCTAACAGTTTTGTTTTCTATTTTTTTAATGTTTGGGGTCATTGAGTTTTTTTTTGTTGTTGCTGAAAGAAATCAATTCTTGTAATTAGCCAGCAAACATTAAATTGATCAAAAGTGACAGTAAAGACAACAATATGCTACAAAAAAAAAATAAAAAATGTTTGTTTTAATTTTCTAGCCATCAAAGAGTCCTGAAAGAAATGTGAGGGTTTCCACAAAATTATTAATTTTTAATTAATTATTTCAAAATTATTATTAAACATTTGTTTCCAGCGTTGATAATAAGAAATGTACCCTGTGCACAAAATCAGCATATTAAAAAGATTTCTGAAGTATCATGACCCTGAAAACGGAATAATTACAGCTAAAACGTCAGCTTAAAAAAATAATTTTGACTGTTTTTTTACTTTCGAACAGCTGGTATGTGCATGTATATTTGTGTATGTATGTATATAAGTATGTACTGTATATATAAACTGACCAGGAAATTCATAAACATCAAAAACATTCTTAACAACAGGCACCTTATTCAGTATGGTAATCAAAGCAGTGATTGATTTCTGAGGGCGTACAGATCAAATACGAATTATGCAGCAAAACTGTCCTCCCCCAGTAATGCTGGCATCTTTTTCTGCTGAACTTGAAAATGTGAAATGAGAGTTTTTGAAGAGCTCTCTTACACCAGTAAACCTTTCACAGTATCCGTCAGACAGTAATCTCTCTATTCCCCCACCCATCGCATATAAGGTTAGCCTGCAGAGGGTGTGGACAATTGTCTGCAGGAGCTATTTATTGAGTCTCGCCATTTAGCCAGGGTGAGATAGCTTTCTGCAGTAGTAGGGGGTTGTTTCTCTGCAGAGGCTTGGAGGGGGGTAAGTACAGCATTAGAAAGGTGGAGCAGTAGATGTCTTCTTGAATTGAGAGGAGGTTTAATCTGTTCTAGCTTAATGGTGGAGGCTGAAGGTGAGCTGGAAGGATTCCAGCTCCATAACTAGAATGTGGCTGGTCAGAATCCCTCGTGGGAACTTAAATACCTCAAATTACTGCCTGCCTCTGCATTTCTTTGGAAACCTTGACTCATGATTTCAATTAGGAAAACACTAATACGTGGCTGATATAAAAATTTGATTTAATTTTGTCTGAATAAATATAATAATACACTAAACTAAAATCAATCATTGTCACCTAAATAGGCAGTACAATGTGTAAAATGAATAAATTGATAATTTAGAAATGTGAGAAAAGTGAAGTTGTTATTTTAGGATTGCAATAACTTAATAATGTAAAAAGAAATTATGAAAATATGTTATATTGATATTAAATACATACCAATATAAATGCTACAACTGAGTTATAATGTAATATTATTAGAATGGACAATTGGAAATAGCTATTAAAGCTATTCAATTATTAGTGTTTTTATGAACTTTAAATGAAAGTAAGATAAAGGTAATCAGCATGAAAAACAACTAATCGCATATTAACTACTGGCAATATCCAATATTGTTGTATTAAAAAAAATGCTACAAAAAACATGTCAACAATGACAGAGCCAAAACTGATATTTCACATTGAGTGCATTTATAATTCATACTCCTCCTGCTGAATGTTTGATTGTACTTTCATCTAACTGAATGTTTCCATGTTCCTGTTTTAAAATGTACTTTTCATTAATTATTGAATGTAATTACAGTACTCTGAAGGTAAAGAATGGATTTTCACCACGTGGACTCACTTTAAATGCTTAAGTGCTTAGCTGAGGTGAAATAAATCTTGTTGTGTTGTGATTGTCTCTTGCAGTGGAAGAGAAGGCAGATACATGTATGAGGGGATAGGGTGGAGAAATTACTCTTCCTATAGCTATTAATATGCTCATCAACACAACAGCACAACATCTTCCTGCCACACACCAGTGGAAACAGGTTGCAGTAAAGCTAAGCAAATTTGAAGCTAAAATGTGCATTTTTCTATCAAATATTTCCAAATATTCATAGTCTGAGAGTATAAACAACACTGGGGTAATATCACACTTTCTACATCCTTTTAGCATCATAACAGCAACATTTGCTCAACCAGTCATATTTGTTTAAAACGGGACTACTTGCTTGTCAAACCAATGGCAGTTGACAAGGTGAAACCTGTTTTACCATGAATCTGTCACTCTCTAAACATTTTTCTCCTGTGTACGAAGTAGATTATCCTAATGTTTAGGGTCAAGAACAAAGAAACACCCAGAACATGAAGGTGGAAGACACCTGTTTGAAAACATTATTAGCCTACTGTTCATTTAGCGGTGCTAGCGCTGCAAAAATGGGATACTTGAGCTTTAATCAAATGGTCTTTGGATCGGACCATAACAAGAGGTATTCATTATTTCCTAGTGAAGTGAATTAACTAGTCCACTCATAGGAAGAGAGGACAGTGCAGCAGGTAATGAGGTCATGCATGTGAGGTCATGGTACTCACAGAATGGAGAGATTTAAAAGAAGCTAAACCATTTGATTTCAGCCCTCAGTTAACATTTTATAGCCTCAGGGGCCATGAAAATCATTCAGAATGCTGAATTAATTAGAGAACCTTTTCTCATGCTTTCCTAAATCTCAAACATTACAAACCAGCAAATGCAGACACACACACACACACACACACACACATATATATACACATTTGAATAATTATAAATAGAGTAAATATATTATATCTTGCAATACATTATATTAGAAACCTCATGTATAAGAGGCTGTGATACTTGTATTTTCAACTGTGAGCGTATGACAGAGAGATGTGAAATGTTTTTAAGCAAAGCTACAGCTGTCTCAACATCTGCCCAGGCTCATTAAAAGCTGAGAAAAGTCCCTCTCTCTCTGTGGGAAACACTACACTGCCTCCTTAAAGCAGAGAGAGAATATATTGACATTGCATAAACCTTCACACAAATAAACCTTTGGATTACAAGGGATGCATCAGCTCTTGCACAGAGGACATATTCCTTTTTATCGCCACCTGCAGGAAGGTGCAGAACAGTAAAACGAGCCATTTACTACGCATTTTCCTAGTTTATATTTTAGATTTTTTGGGCACCATATAGGTCACCTGATATAAGACATATATTATTAATTTAAATGAAACTTTCCTATTTTAAAAAAAATTAATTTAAAAGATTTCACTTAAAAATGGTAATGGTAATTTTATTTATTTTTTTTTTTAAATTATGTAGAATTTTAATATTACTAATTGATCAGCTATCACCCACAACATTTCAATTTCAGTGCATCACTACTTTTCTCCAATTTTAATATTCATCAAGGTTTGTTTCTTCAATTTTCATCCTTTCTTTTGCCTGGAATGCTCTGTCTTCACCACTGTCCTCTATATTTAATGATGCATGTTATTTATGCCGAACTCATGCATGTCATGAGGAATGTGTATTCAATGCAATTCAATACAGCACAGGTGTGCTGCTGGGTGCAATATATATGTGACATTACTTCTTTGCTCCAAATCCCATCACGACAGACTGCAATAGGACATTTGCCCTTGGACCCCCTTTTATGACCAGTGGGGGATAAAGTTGTTATTTATACCGGCAGGAAAACAAAAGTGAATTTTAAAATCTCCAGAGCTCTTCACCCCTTAGGGACAATAAAATCATCAAGCAGACCACAGGGCCACAGTCCGTGTCTCACATCACTACACTCAATTTTTCCCTGTCAAACCAGTGCAGTATTGAATTGGTCAGTGGCAAGTACTGTGAGGTTTATAGGGCAAATCCTTCGAGAATAAGAGCCAATCTAAGTAATCCAGCTACATGATGGGATTTTCACACACCATGTAGAACCTTGCCCCTGCACTGAGTGTTTAACATTCAGAATCAAATGTGCTGCAAATGACTGCAATAGCACCATGCTATTTCATTAGAAATGCTGTACAGCATCCTCAATTTTGACTCAACAGAAAAGGTTTTTGTTTATGTTGCTACCATGTAATTATTCACACGACTATTAATTGCTCTTAAAAGACTCGCTCAGTGTTAATTTAAATTCACTTTAAAAATAATGTGCACCTTGGGTCTTCAGGGTTGCTTAACTGTTATTAATAAAAACTACTGTATGAATCTTTCTAAGTATAATACACAGTGTGATAATCTGTTTAAAAGACGAGCTAGCTTAGCGTTACAATCATTTACAAAGAGAAATAGCAGAGAAGAGTTTGAAATAGCAACTTTATGCAGAATATACTGAATATTTGTATGCATGGAGTAACAGGACAAGCTACAACATTGTGTGGAGAACACTGGAAATGCACTCAACCCATTCTCCAATTTCCAGTACGATAAATGATCCTGTCAATCTTGATTTGTAATATCTTTTTAACACTGCTAAAATTTAAGATGATATTTTACACAAAAATGATTACTGCAGTAACTAGAAGCTATTTGTTAAATTAGACATGCAATGTAGCATACTAGTTTTTGAAAGGTTCAGCATGCCGTTTCATGTGCCATG
Source organism: Enteromius trimaculatus (assembly GCA_032361065.1). NCBI lineage: Eukaryota > Metazoa > Chordata > Actinopteri > Cypriniformes > Cyprinidae > Enteromius > Enteromius trimaculatus. Next base: position 7,608,159 of record JAUMHP010000072.1, on the reverse strand, counting down.
TCTAAAAAAAATAGTAGGCTGTATACTTTACAGTATGAAGTAAGCAAGCATGCTGTTCAAATAGCCTGGGGAGAGTGTAACAGCATTACACCATCTTTTCATCATGAGATGATGGACAAAGAAAGGAACAAAGAAAGGAATACCCATGGATGTGTGTGTCTGCTCTAAGGCTGTGTGGTCAGACAAATGACTCAGCAGGGAGTCTCACACATGGCCTGCTGGACGACTGAACGTGTGTGTGTGTGTTTGATGTCAGCACTGCAGGTGATATAATGCAGGCAATCGCGTTAAGTGCAACTCAAAGATTCCATTTGGAAAATGAGATGCAACAATACAGATAAGCTAATCGAGATGACACAGTCCTGGCACTGTGATCAGTAGCATCTCCCCTTGTGCTATGGGAAACAAAGCTAAAAGGCAACACATTTTGTTTCTCATCGATTTTTTTGCGGCATGTTATTTAAACTTTAATACCATCTTCACATATTTATCTGCTGCAAATTACTTTAATCTACAACTGACGGTTTAAATCAACATGAAGCACAAAGAGCGCTTTCAGCCTGCACAGTTGAAAGCGGAAAACATGTACTGAATTAAAAAAATAAATAAAGCTAAAATCATAATAATACAAAAAAAAAAAAGAAAGAAAAAAAAAACTTTAAAATTACCAGCTTTGGTTCAGACAACAATCCAACTGGTTTCTATGGCAGCAAAGCAGCAGGCATACGTTTTGGGGACATTTAATGCTGTTGGCTAAATCCAGGCATTTCAATAGGAATCCACACAATCAATAATTAAAAAAAAAGATGGGTTAAAACAAGTTAACAATGCTATGTTAATAACAGTTATTTTTCCAAATGTACTAGTGTTTATATGATGACTTTACTGATTGAAGCCATTGTACATTGTATAGATCCACCATCATAGACCATTAGTGTTAACTGGGGTTATAATTTTGTGCCGCTCAATATGGAGCTTGAGTTCTATATACAGTCTATTTAAATATCGAACAGATTTTCAAAACACACAGTCACTTCAAAAAATTTGCAAATGAATGAAAAAATAAATAAATCAGTGGCTCTGGAGTACTTCTGAGGGCACAATGTTTAAGCAATGTTCTTTAACAATTTTTGGAATCATTACAAAAAACACAAAAATATTTTGCCCTCCCGCTAAGCCGAGTATCTCTTCAACCATGTTTGTTTATGTATTAAATTGTGTTATACTTTGCCTAGCATCTTGACCCTCTGGCCCGTTGCAACTGAGGCAACAAAAAATTATGGAACTGATCCATAACAAGTCAAAGCCTTGATGCTTCATAAATCATTCATAGGCCAAGATTAAGCTCTTTTTTTATTTTTGCATGTTTTTCTTATCAGAACAAATCTCAAGGGTAATCTGTCCTTACACACACACACACACACACACACACACACACAGAAACACTGCCTGAGAGAAGTATCAGCCATTTCCAATGCATTTCATCAGGAGGGCTTAATGCATTTTGCCTTCTCAAACTGCCATAATATGTGAAAAATAAACCATTACTACCTCATATTGTTGCTTATGGACCTCTTATCTCAGAATGAATATAAATGAATATGTTTCTGCCGTGAATGATGAGTTGTGGATATTTCCTTGCAGAAGTGAAAGAAAAGTTTATATGTGCTAGCAAAGAGTCAACTTGGGATTTTTAGGAAGGATATTATACTTGGAAAAAACAAATATTTCTTTCAAAAGTATAATATATTAATCTCATCATTCATTTGTTTCTATAATTTACAACAGGAATGTGTAGAACTAATAGAATGAAAGAGAAATGAGCCCAGCGACATTTCAGGAGCTTTAGCATGCAAATGTTTTCTTCAAGGTCATAAAAATCCATTTTAGCAATGTAAACACAAACAATCTCAGAAAAATAGGAAATCGTAATACATGATATAAAAATGTTGAAACAATAGGGTCAAGAGCTCAGAACATACAGTACTCACTATTATACAGCTATTGCTACTGTCATAATAAAAGACACCTAAAAGTGATTTCATGGCTGAGCCACTACTCAAGATGGCAAAAGATGCGACAGAGTCTAAATCAGCATTTGATGTAAAACATTCCGTAGCCGAGAGCTGTGGTAACATTAGCCTGACAGCGCTAGGCTGATGTATTTAGCTGCTTTAGCTACTTGGCCCGATGCCAGCTGCTCTCCTCCACTTTACATTAAATCCATTAGAGCAGAACATGATTAAACTACAAAATTCACAATGTGCCCCTACAGCATTTGCCCAAGCGTTCCCTTGCTCATGATGGTTTAGAAAAGAAGGGACAGAAAATAAATTAAGGGGAAAAGAGACGGTAGGATAGTACTGAGCGGTGCTAATTTAAAGCTAGTATGTCATATCCTTCAACTGACCCTTACAAAAAAGTACTTGGTACAGTGATGGATTGGAAGATAATACTATAACCAATACAAAAATTAATCACTGTTTTACTAAGTGTGTAGGAATCATGTTTTTTTGGCGTATTTATTACCTTTTCTATAACCACAGTTTTACTACAAATACCATGGTTCAACTCTGATTAGTTCAGCAAAACCATGGTTAAAATGTGGTTATCATACTATATTACCATACTATATTTTTATTTGTGCTGTCAAACGATCAATCATGATTAATAACATCCAAAATAAAAGTTTTTCTTTGCATAATATATGTGCTTATGCTGTGTTTATTTATGTTTATATTAAAACACACATGTATATCATTTGAAAGTATTTACATGTAAATGCATTTATATATTCATTTTCTTATAGTTGATATTATATCTAAATATATTTAATATATAAACATTACATATTTTCATTAAGTACAGTATATACATGCATGTGCTTGTATTTATATATGCTTAATAAATATACACAGTACATACAAATATATTATATAAAGAAAAACTTTTATTTTGATGCGATTAATCATTTGACAGCACAAATTTTTATTACTTTTTTACTTGTAATGGATATAATATTTAGACACTACTGCCCTGCTGAAAGAAAAAACTGAATATGCTGGTTAGGTATGTTTGATGCTGGTCCTTCGCCAGCATGTGACCAGCATAAACCAGCAAAACGACCAGCTTCAAAACATACTTTACCAGCATATGCTGTTTTTCCAGCAGGGTGGTTAGCCTATGGTTTTTAGAATACTTAAAATAATACTATGGTATGCCTTGTGTCAGAAAAACATTAACCAAAACCATTCTGTTTCTGTACTGTATATAATGATGTTCATTAACTTTATTTTTTACTAAGCTAATTATATTTTCTACCTGCTAACAGTAATGCTAAATCCACTAGCACATTCCCACACTAAACTTAATCCTCACATATCCTTTCTGCACATGTTCATTATTTAGTATGCTTATACATATGTCTTAATATGTTAGAAAGCCATAGGTTGTTTCAGGTTTTGCTATCCTCACAGGGATCATTTGGTCCCCGCAGTGTACTCTAATGGTTAAGGATCTGGTTTGCTGACACAAAGAATAGTAGGTTGAATCAAGTAGGTGTGAATATGGAAATGGAGTGTTATTGAGATCACTATACTGCCTTATCACCACTGCACCTTCGAGCACGGCACTTAACCTTAGGCTGCTCCAGAGGGACCAACCTTGCAATTAGTTCACCGGAAATCACTGTGCCTGGCAAACACATGCTAAATACTACCTAATAAGCACAGCATCTCTGACCTGCACAGAGGAAATGTGATTGATTCATGTAGCAGGCCTTATGTCATTTTGCAGTCCCACTGGACACAATGGTGTGTATGGTTGCAGCACCACTGCATTAAAAACTGCTATAGTAGCTTTGCCATTAGCTATTAATAATCCATTAGTCTTCCAACTGACAGCTCAACTAACCTCAACTAGGAGAAAATAGCAATTTGGTGCATTGTGTGTGGATATTCTATATTGTGACGCCCCGGCTTTGCTGTGCCGTTTTGTGTTGCATCTGATTCTTACTCCGCCTAAAGCATTAAGTGTT
>JAUMHP010000072.1:7584464-7594687 GCA_032361065.1 Enteromius trimaculatus | reverse complement strand
GAATTGAATCGAATCGTTACCTGGTGAATCGTAATTGAATCGAATCGTGAGGGCAGTGCCAATGCACACCACTAATGGATATATAATTTTATTTCTATTTATTTATTCACTGATAATATAATGTAATGAAAGCAAACAAGTCAGTAATAAGCACTTAATTAACTATTAAAATGTAGAGGTAACAGACCTAACTTGCTAAATTATAAATTTGACCTTATAGTTCAATCAACTGAAAACCATATCCGAACTGGCCTTGATTATTAAGAGCTGCTGTTGAGATATTTATTTCACAAACACGACATCTCACAGGATGAAATATTTTGACAGCCCATGGCTGACTGTGTCACACAAGGTTTCGTCTCCGCATTACAAATGTGTGTCTGAGTGTCTTTTCAGAACACTCACTGCTCGCATTCACGTGGAAAACACTTGACAACAGAACAGGACATGTAAAGTGTTAGTGTTCAGGGTTGATGAAGGATGTGAGTCTGTCCAGATGCATGTGCTGCCATCTAACATGTTTCATAAGCTGTCTCTCTCTCACAATCACACACACATTCTCAGGCAGTGTAAAACATGTGAGAACGAGGAGTTAAAATTTCTAACTTCTGGGTGTCTGTGAAATGAGAATGTGTGTGTGACCAATTATTTCTTAACCATGGCATTATTAATATGTCAGTTATCAAAGTCAAAGTCAGTAGCCATGCATCTGAGTTCTCTGTATATGAGGCTGTCAAATAGCGGGTCATATATATATATATATATATACAGTAGAAATGCATGGCGGCCAATAGATGTCAAATTATTATTTTTATTATTATTATTAATGTTTAAATAAAATTAAACAAGTTTTGTTTATTAAATTGTTATTATTACGGCTGATACAAGCTGATAATTATTTTTGGTTTTGGCTGATAACTAATGAATAGGCAATAATAAAACTTAATTTGATTTTCAAATCAAATTGATACAAATTCTTTATTAATTTTTTAAAGAGAGAGAGAGAGAAAAAATGAAAATATTGATTTATTTAGCAATTTGCTACATTTTCATTGGTCAATAAAAAAACAATAAATGTAATTATGAAAAAGTGAAAAAAATCTAATTAAAAATAAATTGAAAAGGCCAATATGATATTATAATACAATCCCATTGTGCATTTCTATTCTTTATGTGTCTTATTAAATCAGAATTACCTCCATCTACCGTTATCATGTTTTTCTCATTACAGAAAGTGAGGCATTGTTTGAAGCTTCTTTCCTCCACTTTATCTGAATTTGCTATCACTGCACTGAAATTATCACTGAAAGCACTTGAGCTGAAGTCTCTGTTCACTGGGTTTTTTATAAAACTCTATCTTAGCCTCACTCCTCAAAGAGTGAGTGATGAATGGGTCTGTTTACCAATTGCTGTGAACAGCAGTGCGAGGGAGATCTATGATGAGCAAGAGAGGGAGAGATAGAGATTGGAAGAGTGAAAGAGCAAATATCTGAACTCTATCACAAAACAAAACCATCAATCATGCGCTGAACGCTCCACTCAGTCACACAGAAGTTATGGTAGATTAATGACTATCCTTATCGATAAATAACACTGCTTCCATATTAAACATCATTGTACATATTACAGAATAGTATCCTTTAGCTTTAAATCACAATCTGAATTCTACACAATGCATCTACACAAGTTCCCTACAGAGACTGGGCTCATGCTAAATAAAGTTTATAAACAAATTTCAGGAGAAGCACGCACAAATGATTAATCACGGCTCACACATCGTTCCCCAAACAGCCTGATTACCCTATCAGAACTAAAAGGTTTTCCTTTAAATAGAGCAAACTCTCCTTCTCTGGTATCTTGTTTTTTTGCATCTAACTCTAAAAGATGTCAGAATCAGATTTCTCCTCCAGAGACTATGGCCATGAGGACCCCGCTCCAGCCAGCCTCGGCAAAGCCCAGTATGCAGCTGCCCACAGCTCCTCCTCTCCAGTCTGCCAACAGCCAGAGCCTCCATCCAACACCACCGCACCGCCAGCCATGACCAGCCTGCCAGGACCTTGCTCTTTTCACCTGCCGGCATTCTCGAACCAGCTCTACACCGACCAACATTCCTTGGTCCTTCCAACTTTTCAGATCCAAACCATCAAGCACCTTTAAAAGCTATATGTGCTCAGACCAGTCAGTCATCAGAAATGTTCTGCAAACCCTAGCCAACCCCTCTCCCGCACCGCAGCAGTAGCCCTTCCAGCAGGGAACCTCTCAAACCCCCTCGCTCCCCCGACAGCTTGCTCCAGGCGGATCTAGGTCCTCCCTGCCTTCCCAGTGGCCAACTTCAGCCATAATCCCTTCCTAGCATCCCTGGTATCCCCCAATCGAAACCAACCTTCCCCTCCTCTGCTGAAACTAACCTAAACCAAAGCTACATACCCTCCTCCATGGTTCGCTTGAGCCTCAAAATCCAGCAAAGGACCACAAAAGTCGGAGCTATTGCACCCACCTCGTGGACAGCTCTGACCAGAAAGCTCTTGGCCCTCTCCCCGGACAGCACGCCAAACACGCATATTCTATTCTATTATTAATGAGGAAGTGTGAACTCGTGAAAAGAATGATGCTCAGTTTTTGGCAAGCTCTATGTGTGATATCAGGATTACAATGAAAACAGAAGCTGTGTGCAGAGTTTATAGACCAATTCCCAAATCCAATAACCAACATCAAATAATGTAGTATACAGCAATAAAAAAGAAAAACAAAAATCAAAGTAACTCGACTCCAGTGCAGACTGCTGAGAGAGACCCTAAAGAGCAGAACAACTGCATTCATACTAACATGGACAGCATTTTCACTAGGTTATGGTGAAAAAAATTCACAGTACACTGCTTTCAAAATGTGACATCAGAGGATGACTAAATCATAATTTGTATCTCTTCATTCACTGGGCACAAAACATATGGTTGTATATTATTACAACCACAATGACACCTTGTCTGTAGCTTACATAGACATAGTTCAAAAGTCTTTGTTTTGAAAAATATATACTTTTATTCTAGAAAGCATGCATTAAATTGATCAAAAGTGAGAGAAAACTGCATTTTTTTATTTATTTTTTTTGCTTTGTTTATCAATAAAATCCTAAAAATGCATCATGGTTTCTGTACAAATACTGGTAGAACAGTGGTTTTAAAAAATAATAAAAATTTGTTTTCACCAAATCAGCACATCAGAATCATTTCTGAAAGGTTCACTGGAGTAATGGCTGCTGAAAATTCAGCTTTGTTGTCACAGGAATAAATTATTAAATTTAAAAAAAAAAATGCATCCTTTTGAATGCCTTAAACACACACACACACACACACACATATATATATATATATATATATATATATTAATTTAATCTTACCAACACCTAACTCATAAAGTAGTATATAAACACAACTGAGGTTGTCAGAAGCTGAAACATGATGTATAGATTAAGAGTCAAAGCTCTTTGCACCTGGAGATTACTTTTAAAGCATGTCAAATCCCCTTATGGTTAGCGCAGTGCTAATCAGAGCCTCAGAATGCATGAGTAGGCGCGAACACGTCAAAACTGCCACACAGCAGCAAAGGTTAGCTTTAAATACAGGCTGACTTCAATTTTAAAAGGATGAGCTGTCAGTCACAGCTTTGAGAAAGAGGCAGCTAGAAAATGTTAAGTGTTTCCTCTTGAACCTAAGTACACACAAACACATACAGACTCTTTCTTTGAGCCTTTGTCATTCTCTCACTCTCTCTTGTTCAGCCACATTCATTCCAGACACTTATTTTTTCCCTCAGCATGATGTCTCAGTGAAGACTGACTCTCTTAAGAAAGGCGGTCAAGAGTTTCAAAGAGGACAGGAAGAATGAGACCTGAAGAGAGTAAAAATGATGGAGAATTATAATCCTACATTGCTATACCACTGTCACTTAGGAGTTTAAAGGTTAAAAAATTGTTCGGTCTCGAAAACCTAGTGCCTAGGGAGTCATCCTAGAGCTATTTACACTTGGTTTCACCATTTATTTTATGGATAGCTAGCAATACAATCATAAAAACAAGTAGTCCTTCAAGACACATTTAAAATGGATAATAATACTGGACAAAACACATTCAAAAGGTGACTTGGCAGTAAATGTAAATGCATCAAGGCCACATGAATAAACTTTGCTTCTTCCAAATGGAACTTCAAATGGAATTTCAAAATATACAACATCCCATGAAGCCATGAGAGAATAGCAAGCGAAACACTGCCGATAGGTCCCATGACAAGGACAACATGATGAATGTAGCACATCCTGATTACATACCACAAACATTTATAGTATACAGAGCATAACAGTTGCTAAATAATTACGTATTTAAAAGAAGTGCCTACTAAAGAGAATATGTGATTTAGGATGCAGCATAGGTTTTAAAACCGATTAATATTTAGCTAATCAGTAATAATGGCTACATTTCAGCTTAAAACCTGTGGGATATTTATAGCTGCTAGATAAATGCATTATATGAAAATAACATAATGAATCTGAGTTTTATGCCAGTGATAGTACTATTTGCACAAACAGACACGCAAAAGGAACAGACTGCTGGATTTCAATCAAATACACTCGCAGACAAGAAAACGTCTAGATTCAGAGGAATACAGATGTCAGAAACGATTTGACTGAGCTGAACACACTGTACCATTCTCACAGAGTGTGGGATAGCTTATTTAAACAAGCTGACTCTTTTCTGAGCTCCACCCCTCTTGGCAGAACTTCCCACAGGAATGAACTGGAGAAATCTATGCATGTTTATTGTAGTAAAATTTGCTCATAAAGTGGTAAAACTGAATTGATATTATTCTTTTGTGGGATGGAATTGAGTGTGAAACTACAAAGCATCCTTTATCTGCCATTTTGTTAAATTACACAGTAATGTGATTAAACACTCCATCGAGGCAAACGCTTATCACAGTTAACTGAAAAGTTAGAGGCCTAATTTGAAAGTTATTACAACTGACAACATCAGATAAGTGAACAACTGCTCCTAACGTTTCTACAACATCCTCACTATGATAATATGAACACTGTATACTGTAGATACAATATAGATAGATGTATAGATAGAAAAGTAAAAGCTTGTCTGATGATATGGCAGACAACAACATTAGCCAAGGAAGGATTCTTTAGTAAGACTGAACAAAGCAACCATAAAACAGACATTTATTTACCTGGGTACCAATAGATCCTGGAGAACTCGGCTACATTATTTCCATGACTAGATTACAATACATTTTTGACAGAAAATTGTTGTTCTCTCTTTCTTGGTTCAGTTATGTTGTGCCGTTGTTAAACTGCAGCTAAACTCTATTGATTTCGTTTCTCAGCGCATAAATATCGATGTTCACCATGACCATGTTCATTTAAACACTCTATCAGTGACCTTAAACCTTTCCTGTAAGCAGCGATAATATGTCCTGCAAGCAAACAGACATGACATTCATCAAGCTGTGTAAATAAATCTCTTTGACTTTTCCACAGTATGTAACTTTTGCCTGAAGTTACAGCTATAGCTTTCAGTGAGTGTGACATAAACTATCCTGTGGCTGTCGTAGCTGTTAGCCTATATCAACCACAAAATGTGCACATCGCATAATCTGGGGCTATAGTATATGTCGAACTCTTCATAACAGACTTTAGCAAGCACTTGTAGCAAATATAACGCAGTGCAAAGTATAGCTGAAATGCCCAAGCTACTTTATTGTGGTCGCTATAGGGACTAGACGGCTTCTGGATGGGGAAAACAGCACAGCAGAAAGTTGCCGCCTCAAGCGGTGCTCAATCTAGAGCCGAGCAGAACAGATCTGTCTGGCCTAGAGTCTTTAGAGTGAGCTTCAAAACAGGAAAGAAGGGAAATAAAGAAGGAAGACGGAAGGAAGAAGAGCTTTACATTCTTTTTAGTCAACAATCTACAAACTAATTTAATATTCATTAAAAAAACTTTTACATGACCGTATCACAGCTTTAACAAATCTCCCAGTGCCTTTACAGTTTTTCTCACTTGCTAAAACGCAATTTCTTAAACCGTTAAACACAAAACCTCATCATTCAAGCACTATTTACAAAAGCTCTGACTCCTCTCACAAAATGAAACCTTATCAAGCACTGTTATCAAATCATAAACAAAGTGATATCAATCAGTCAGTAAACAATACACCATAAATAAATAACACATTGTTAAAACATATAGTTCTCAGTGAGCACAACATTTTTAAACTCAAAACAAATTTCATATTTTTGTTTTGATAAACATGACACAGGTTACATCAATTTTGCGTGGTTGTGTTTAAATAGTGACATGTGCTCAGTATTGTATTTGATTGTTGCCACTTGTGTTTACCAGCATGGATGACATGTGCATTAGAGAGTGCAGAATGTGTTTAGAGTTTTGCTGAAAAGTCTAAGTGAAATTGTGTAAACCATGTGAAATGGCTTAAGGTATTGGCAACAGACTGCACAATTAGCTAAATGAGGTAATGAGAACTTTGTTCAGCCAATGGGTTTTACTGTTTTAGTGTGAAAAACAGTAACTTCAACATCACACAATGTCTCATTTTGTGTTGTAAAACTCAAAGTATCTAGATACACGTCTCTTTCTTTCAAGGCTGGTGGTTACTGGCTTTCTTTGCTGCATTGAGTTCAATGTAATTTGACATATGCTATATAAATAGGATTTTGAAGTTGAAATGTAAAGGAAGTAACAATAGATCTTCTCTTCCATTTGGTGATTTATATCCAAGATAAGTGTAACATACACACACACATATACATATATACATACCATATATATATATATGGCAGGGACATGGTTATTTTCTTAAGTCCAGCACGTTTTTTTAACAGTTGCAAAATTCCCGCTGCTTACGTTACATTCTGATATAGAGCAACATAACTGACCATTTTTAGTAGTTCATATTTATACAAAAAAAGATAGTATTGAGTAACTTACATTTTAGACTTGATTTTCCCAGTTACTGCCGGGTGATTTTTGCTTCGTCAACAATGAAATCGCGAACAAGCCAAGGCTGAAACGATTCTGAGAAGCACGCGTTGTCGTGGTGTTGTTGAAAATGACTCGGTAAAAGAATCGGTTGAGTGAATTATTTAATGACTCATTCATAAATACATGCCCGCATCCCAAAGTGCATATATCCATCCTAAATTCTATGTGACATTAGTCATTTTCAATCCTATTTAGGGCAGATAAAGTGGATGTATGCACACTGGGACACAGGGTTTTTCTGTTTTAAAGGAATCAGTTGAATGAATCATTTAGGACTTACTTTTTTAAAACGGTCATTTGTCGCCACCTAGCGACGTTGTACTTCATACAATCTAGATGTAAATACAAATTAATTGTTAATTATTACTTTTTTTTATTCCGTTTTTTTTTCCTTATTCTTATGTGTGTTCAAGTACCCAGAGTTTCTGGAAAACATAACAAATTCCTTGTGTGTTTGAACTTGACAAGTAAAGTTTATTCTGATTCTGAAAACAGGGCCTTGGGCCAGTCCTCTGTGTGGTAGTGTGTGTTTGTTTGTGTGTTGATATAGTGAGTGGAGGATCCTCATCTAGTCATGTGGAGTGAAGTCTGTTTCTGTGGTGACATGCTTGATGGCCATTGGTTTTCTTTTGACACTTCGTTTGTAGCTCTTACAGATGAATGAAAGTGACTAGAGCAAATGCACACATCTATCTGAGGACTTTCAGCAATCTCAATCCTTCCAACTCTCCTTCCATCTCTGTTTATCTCTCCCACACAAACATCCCCTCTTCCCTCCGTCTGGTGAAAGGTGAATGCTAATGAAAAGTGTTGATTCAGTGTATGTGTTGAGTTGGTGTGTTGTAAATAATGGAGTAAGTCTGTCTGCTAATTCATTGCCATGGTGACTAAGTGATGGAGATTAAAACAAACATTGTGTAGTTACTTCAGTTACCACATGTTTCCTAGCAGACCAACTGTAGACAATATTTCATATTATCAGTGTTCAGAATCCTGTTTTAAAAGCCATTAAACAGTTAACTTTAGAAGACTGGGCATCTGCTCATATCTCTATTGTTTTAGTTTTAGGTTTTAAAGAATTAATTTGCTTCAAGCATAAATATATCACAATTTACTTAATACTTTATATAAAAATATATGCCTATACAGTAAGAAAAATAAAAGTCAATTCCCGACTGCATTAACACTAATTAGTTGAAAACTTTTGCTTTGATGGTCGGTCAAGTAAACAAGCTAACTGCTTCCTATGTTTAAGAGGCTCGGAAATTAGTATCACATTTACTAATAAAAGTGGTCCATTATGCAATTATGTTTCATAGATTAGTGTATTATACAAATGAAAAAAGTTCATAATATTCACATTAGGCCATCAGCTACATGTTAAATGGGTCGATAGAGTTAACAAATTTATATTTCTGAACACACAGTACTGCAATTCCTGGTCATCATGCAATAACCTTTGCTCAAGCTGCCCAGCAACGTGCAGTGATATTATTTTCCTCTGTGTATCTGTTCATACCCCTTCACATTAGATTATAATCTTATGCATCTAATTAGCACTGTTCGTCCATCAACAGCAGAGACTGAAAAGAAGATGAAGAATTGATATTTACTGTACATCAGGATAATGTTATCTGGCTTAATGTATTTAAATTCTCTTTAAGACTGTAATCACAGCGATGAATAAAACATGGATTTTATTCAGCTAGTTGACAGATGTGCTGAATAACCGCGTAAATATTTCACACAGGGATTAAGGAGAAAATCTATAGAATCTGGAAAGAGAAAAAAGGATTTCACCTTCCCCCTAATGCATTTGAACACTCACAAAGATACATGTCCACACAAATTTGCACGATATCTCTCTCACACCCTACCTCCCTCTCTCTCACACACATTTTCACAAGCACACACCACCTTCTGCTACTGTAGACTCATTCATAAAGGTGCTCATAAGCATACATACGCACACATATGTATGCTCAGAAGAGTTCTTGTGGTATCTTTGCTCGCTTGATGCATGCTCGTTTAACTGATTGTGCTCAGTGTTAATGCTGGACCATTTTTATGTGACGCTAAATTATTAAGGTTCATTCATAATTCATAAAACGTAATAACCTCTGAATGCAAGCTTGAATAATGGAGGGGGGAATTGTTTCAAGCACATTTTTCCGGCAACAACTTTGGCTGGGCCCCAGTTTAAAAATAGACAAGTACAGATGGATGAAAAGGAGGAAGAGATGCGTGATATATTACATCGCTCAATACTGGATTTTTATTAGTTGTTAAGTTTATTCACAATGTCGTTATTTGAGCTGTTTTACATTGGAAGAGAGCGATTGGATTGAAGGTTTGGATGGGAGGAGTTGATGGAGGAGAGGAGAAAGCAGGATGACATAAGCAGTGAGGAGAGAGAGAGAGAGATGAGGGACACACTGCTCATCTGCTCCAGGCTTTATGCCACATGCTGAATTACACTGATTTATCTGCCGATATATCACACAAATCCATCTCTCTCTGACATTTACTCCTCCATCCGCCATCCCTCTAGACCTCTCTAGTTTTCCTTTATGCATTTCTCCTCATGCTGTTTTATCTTTACATACGTTTTGAAGAGGAATCTGGGATAAATAACGTAGTCTGAAGTAACATAACAAGGGTTGTAAAAACTGAAGTCAGATTACAGCATACACTAAATGGTGCAACATTAAGAAAATGGCAACTTGACAACAATATTAAGAATTATTTTTATATGTGTGTATATATATATATATATATATATATGTTTGTGTGTGTATGAATGAAATAGTTCCCTTTCAGTCGGTCACTTCGACGTCACGTCGGAGACCGACGAATAGGAATCTCGCTTCGAGATGCCAAAAGAACTCTGCGTGTACAAACACGCCAAAGAATTTCATTGGCATACGCTGATTAGGATCAGCTGAACCCAATCGCGGTGCGAGTATAAGTAGGTCAGCCGATTCAGCGGACGACGGAGAAAGGCTGGTGTGACGGCGTTGCAGTGACGGTGGTTCCAGTCGACAATTGTATTGCACTATCTGCATTGTTTACCGAGCGACCATCTGCCCTGTTAGCTTCGGCCTTTCACAAAAAGAGCTAAAAGAGTACTCACGGGTGGTACGTCTTTTCAAAGACGCTTCCT
>JAUMHP010000072.1:7561995-7584035 GCA_032361065.1 Enteromius trimaculatus | reverse complement strand
TCCTTGAGAACCGTTAGAGGGCTGGGAGCCCCTGAGTGTAACCAAGAGGATCTCAGGCGGTACGGTAAGATTACCTTTCCCATTGAGGGTTCAATCTCCTCTTATATTCCATATGCATGTGTGACCGACTGAAAGGGAACGTCCCGGTTACGTATTGTAACCCTGATTCCCTGAAGAAGGGAATTTAGAAAAATGAAAAATTAAACAATAATAACAATTGGAAGCTAATGATGTAATACATTTTTAAAAATAATAAAAAAAGATACATTCAGTAAAATTTGATCTTAAAAACTGCTAAATGTATATATCTTATTATGATAGCAAAAAACAAAGGAAGTCAATGAAATGTCCCCACAGTGACAGGAAAACAAACACACGAATGCATGCGCACTACAGGGTCACCTCCTCTCCTGTTTCATTTATCTGTGCTCTGCTCACTGTCATTTTAAATCTGCTGTTAGTGTAATGGCCTGTTCTTCTCCACTCTTTTCTTGGCTCCCTCATTTGCTCTTTACAAGGGTCATCTCTCTCCCACCTGTCTGCCCTGTAACTGGAAGTCGGCTTCCATTTCTCTATCTTTTCACTCTTTCTTCCCTCCCCTTTTCTGTCTTTCCACATATTGCTCTCACTTTCTCTGTGTAATAGAGACTGTCTGTCTAATGTTAATTGGGCTAATTCATATCTATGGAATTTTAAACTGGTTTGATAGAGTAGAAACAGAAGCAAAACAGAGAGCGCTCTGTATGCTAAATCTAGTTTACTTCACGCATGTTAAATTAAGGTAGTTGGCAATCAATTCTATGTTCAAACTGTCTCGTTTGAAGTCTTTTTTTCCCACGTCTCTCAGATGACCTCTTCTGGAGGTCAAGATTTCCGTTTAAAACTCCCACCAATTACAGCTACATCATCTGACCTCATGAATATTTCATCTGACACTGAATCTTGTTCATTATTCATGTGCCTCTGCAATTTTCTCAAACTCTTTTTTAATTATTTAGGACTATGTACTATTTTAGTGCGTTGTTATAATTGTTAATTTCACTTTTGCTTGATGGAGGTGATAAAGTAAGTATGAAGTAAAAATGGATACTGTTTATTAATACACATTACATATTTTGCCAGTACATGTAATAATAAAAAAATTTATATATATATATTGTAATCTTTCATCAAAATTCAATAACTTTCTCTCCCTCTGCAACAACCTTTCTAGCCTTGGTGTTTTGGCCCTTGCGCCAAACCTTTTTAGGGTCTGTCCCAGATTGCATACTTGATGAGCACTTGAATTAAATTCTTGCAGATTTAAATTTTTAAAATCTTAAAAGAGCACTGCAAGGGTGTTAATAAATCCCAAATATTTAGCATCATATCAATTGCTAACTAATGGATCCTTTGCGGTAAAGGGGTGCCATCACATCCAATGAAAAAACATAATAATCCATCACCTGTTGTGCTCTCACATCAAAATCCACTGATATATTTGTTAATAACTGTTTTCATATGTAAATTTTATGTCACTCAATCCATCTGTGTATATTTCTTTCCTTATTCAGATGAGATTTTTTTTCCCCACTGGAGACAGAAATATAATGGTAGAGGACATGTACAGAGGTATTTTAGCCTCTTACAAACATGCCGAAGTCTGAAGTCATGAAATACTTGTGGATTATTGTAATGCTTTTATTATAAGTTTGAACTCAAATTCTGATCACACCTATTCACTGGGTCCACTGGTAAGCAAGTGATGTAATGCTGTTCCAATGAAAAACTAATCTACAGTATGTCTTTGTACCCAAGACACTTGTTCCATTTATGACATAAGCAACTGAACATTGTTTATAAATCTTTATTGATTATTGAGTTTGTTATGGTTGTTTTGCTCTGCGGTTATAGAAATAAGTTAGTCTATTATCTACTGAGTGCAGGACAAACATCTCATACATACTTTCTCATACATTCACACATACAGCCGCTCCATATATTGATATTTTCATAACAAATCTCTGTCTGAGATACACTTTGTGGAAAGTACATTTGTATTGCACAGAATCAAATAATGAATTCATGATTGTCCCAGCTCTCAAGCATCTGTGTGTGTGTGTGGGAGATTGAAACGCTGCAAAGGCCAAAAAACTCACTGAGAATGAAAATGTCGGTTTTTATTTACGCCAAGATGCCCTGGCTCTTTCAAGGATGTTCTTTTCCATGGCAGCCTTGTAGAATTTATGCTGATGAGAGCAGCTCTGAAAAAGGCCCATCAATATCAAGCTAAAACACATTCCCAAACACCACAGTGCTTTGGCCTAGAAATATCTCCTCTGCTCTGAAGGCCAACCTGGAAATTCACAGTTATATTTCTTTTACAACTGACATGAAAAAGCCTCAAATGATCATAAATGCAGTCGGATGAAATGCATTAAGCAGTAAAAGACTCATTCCTGTAATTTACAAATCAGTTTAACAAAACAATTTTAATTAAACGCCACCTTCGAAATGAAGAACTTGTAACATGTCTCATCAGTGTGATTACACTGATAAAAAGGGTAATTTATGGATGTTATAGAGTTTGAGAAACGTGTGCGTTGTCATGTGCCTCAAACTCAATTAATTCTCTCTGGATCTTTAAAGAGCACTCTTGATCCTCGCTATCTGTGGTCTGTAGTTTGTCTCTTCAACTCTGATTGCTTCTCACAGGCAAAGTATAATTTCAAAGATTGCATGGACCCACAGGTGAGAGAACACGCTTTTGGCCTCAATCTCAGATGATTATGTAGCCAAGAGGCCGCCAATTACGTTCGGTGGCACTGGTGAGTGTGTGATTGCAGACCCAGATCCCTGCAGAGAAGCTTCACCACAAGGGCCACTACCTGAGGACACATTGGGTTATGATGTAAATGAAAACACCAACAAAAACAATCAGTGTTACCTAAAAGAAGTCGAGAATCTGGCATTTAATTCTTATGATTATTTTCAGAATGCTCCTTAATCCAAATTTCATCATGTGCAAGATTGGGGACCATTAGAAAAGAAAACAAAGGATAATTGGTTTCCTATGCATTCTAGCACCAATACAGAAAATATACAGAATAACTGAATCTATAGTGCAAAACAGGGGTCACCAAATTCAGTCCTGGAGGGCCTGTGTCCCTGCAGTTTACCTTCCTAAAGCAGTCAATCAAGCTCTAAATAGGTATACTTGAAACTTACAGGTAGGTGTTGAGGCAAGTTAGAGCTAAACTCTGCAGGATTCTGGCCCTCCAGGATCAGTTTGATTACCCCTGGTGTAAAACATACATTTAAAACAGTCAGAAATCTGGAACAAAAGACATTTATGAATACTGATTTCTAAACAAATGTGTCTTCGAGTCAGATGTCTTTAGTAAAACAAAAACATACAGCGCATCCTGTCTATACTGGTTATCGAACTAATGACTCTTATGACAAAAAAAGTAGTCTAGTCCCATTTCTAGACAAATTACCCAAATTAGTTTTTTTTTTAAACCACTTGAACTAGACTTCTACCATTTTTCTACATTATCTTGTTTTCTTTTAGAAATGGTGTATTTCTGAATGAAAAAAAAATGTGCTCGTGTTTACTTGACCTCTAACCTTAGATGTGCTGAAGCTTCTAAAAGCTTGTATTACAGTTAGAAGATTGTCAGAGCCAGGACCAAAACTCATCCAAGGACTTAAATGGGTGTGCTTGGCCCTTGGCCCTAAATAAGACATTATAGTTCTCTGATTTGACATAAAATTGAAGCATTGAAGCGGCAAATCTCTGAATGGGTTTTAACTCTTATATAAATCACGAAAATTTTGGGTGTTGATTTGTAGTCTGTTGGATCAGAGAGATGAAAGCAATCAAAGCCACAGGTGGGCTTATTATTGGCTACTCGCCTTAAACCAAACCAATCACCTCTCCTTCCTCCCGCATAATCCATCAAGATTATTCTGCTTCTGCAGATATAATGATTAATAAACATCCACAGCATGCTGACAGAGCCCTTCCAGAGGCTCCTTAATCTGTTTCCTGTCGCTCTGACGACAGCTTGGGCCGTCACACAGGAAATTGGAAAAGCTTGTGTTTGGATGCATGCAGAAACAGCACTCTAAGATTTAGACAGCATTTATCAGGCCGACAGTTCTGCAAGCTCTCGTCCTCTACCTTTCTTTCTACTGCTTATTCCTATCAGCTGCCTTTCCCTGACAGCCTGGTTCCCACTGTCACTTCCAATGAAGCAACTCTTCATGTTATGTATGGCTTCTCTCCTCCTTCTTGTCATTCATGCCTTTCCTGGCTGTTATCTTGTGCTGCCTTCTCTCCTGATGAAATGAATGAGTGGTTCTTCACCCTCTGTACTTCTTGCGCCCTTGCTCTTCTCTCTCTCACTCTCTCTTTTAGTCTTAGTCAGCTCCCTACTGTAGTTCAGCATCAAGTGCACTAAATAGGCAGTCAGCCATTTTCATAACTGTCCCAAAACTAATGTTAAAATATAGTGAAGTGTCCCATAAGTACTGATATACCATTCAATGTCATGTGCATGCACACATACACATAGACATAAAGGCCATATTCTCCATTTATTTTTTATTTTTTATCTTGATCTGTATTTTTATGAACAATTCCAATTAGAGTACTGCTATTTTAGTATATCACTGATATATTGTTATAGTTTGCATATAATATAGAATTTGAATTTTAGAATTTCTGGTTTCTTAATTTCAGTTTAGTTTGTATTTTATTAATTTTGTTGTGTTTCCATTGTTTTCATTAGTATTATTACATATATATTTTAAATATATATTTTTTTATTTGTAAGGTTTTATATTTTATTTTATATATTATATTACATATATATATATATACTATTTTTTATATTTAAACTAAATGAAAATGAGAAATGCTGTCTTGCCAATACCTAAAATAATATATATATATATATATATATAATTTTTCATATGTTTCATTTCAGTTAAGAAATTGTTTTTATTTAACAATAATAACCCAAAATTAGACATAATAGAAAAAGTATACCCCATTTTTATTTCTATTTATTTGTTATATTATGTCCAGCAATTTTCTACCATTAATATTTATACTTTTTTAGGCTTACTTTATTAGAATACTCTCTCAGAAATAAAAGCTTTCACTGGGGCGGTACCTTTTCAAAAGGTACATGTTTGTACCTAAAGAGTCTGTATACATATTAACATTAGTACCTAAAGTGTACATATTTGTGTAGAAGTACCTTATTTCTGAGAGTGTATCTGTATTTCTGTATTGTCTGAATGCTATTTTAATGTGTGACCGTGCTACAGGTCACAACAAATGTCACAATTTTTTAAAGGCCCTGATCACATATTTATAATATAGCCTACTGGTTTATGCCATATAGTGAGTGGAATGTGGCATAGCCTCTTACCCCTCTCATTTCCCTTAATTTCCTCTATCTCTTCCTCTTTATGATCACTTTTTCACTGATTCAGATCCTCTATTCACCTCTAACTGGCAGGTTCCCTTGTGATTCTGATGCAGCCTGACTACAGCTGATAATGGAGCTGCTGATTAAAGGATATGAGGCCAGGCTCTACTGAGCACGCAGGTGTCATTCCTCCAGTCTAGAGCTGTATCACAGGCAGAGCACAGATGGGTGTAATGTCCCAGAAGACAGCACAGACATCAATGTGTGCCCTGGAGAGAGCTCCAGATCATAGCCCTCAGCTCTTCAATGCAAATGTTACATTTGATAGTGTAATTGCATGCGTGGGCTGAAACATCCTAAATTACGCTGAAGCAGTCTGACATACTTAAAATAGCCATAACATACAGCAGATTTGGAAATACTTCACCCAAAAACACTCACTTTGGTATTCCAAAACTTTTTTTTTTAATTTGTAGTCCTACTTGTCTAAAAGCTATACTATTATGTATTATTATGTAATGTTAGTAGCTATACTATAGACTAAACTACCCTGACTATCTAGACTACTAGTGCAACCCAGTGTAATCACTGTGAAGATAAAGAAGCTATATAAAAGTATTATTTGTAAAGATTATTATTATTATTATATTTTGAGATTCCTTGGATCAATAAATTATACAACATATTTCTGATACATTCGTTATTGTGCTTGAAAATGCCCTATAAAATCTGAAGAAGCCACTCGCTTTCAAAAAGAATAATTTTATTCCTTATAGTTTATCAAGGATAAACGATTCCTCCTTTAATTTTGCGCAGGCACAGGTTGGGACAGCACACCCGGCGCTTAAGGACCCCTCAGCATTCGAACATGGCGGTGGTCACAAGGCTGTGCTCTGTCCTCCGGTTGTCATTTGAAGGTGCATGTTTAATAACTCTTTTTTGAATTAACGTTTTTTAACCTCTATTAGCGGTTGTCTTTGAGTTTGGTGTGAGCTCCGCGTAAATAATGTGTAGATTATGAAAGGTTTAAAATTAAAGCTAGCGTCAACATGCTAACAGTCCCTGTCAGAACAGAGCACAGAAATGTGATGATTTGGCTCATAAAAATAATAATACAACACTCTAAAATGATTTATCCCTCATATAGAGACCATAAAATGTCCAAATAACCATATACATCTCTGTAAGTTAGTAGCTGTCAGTAAAGTGTCACACTGACCTCTGAAATGTGAAGCATGTGACGTTTATTTTAATGTGTTCTTTTCTGTTGTTGTTATCGTTCATAAACAATGGCTTGTTTTTATTGTGTTAAATATCTTACTCATTCTAGATCTGAAGTATGAGAATTGTGAATTTCAAATAAAGCCGTGTTTTTATTTGTTTGTTTTTGTTGTGGTTTAATTAACGGTTTAATATTTGCATGTGTTTAATATGTGGAAACCAAAGATGATCAGCGATCGGGAATGTACTGTGCATGTGCTTTAATGCATGAGGTGTGATCCAAGATTTTAGAGAGGTGACATAAGAGCAGGGGTTGATCCTGGAGGGCCGGTGTCCTGCAGAATTTAGCTCCAAACTTGCCTCAACACACCTGCCTAGATGTTGCAAGTATACCTAGTAAGACCTTGATTAGCTGCTTCAGGTGTGTTTGATTAGGGCTGAAGCAAAACTCTGCAGGACACCGGCCCTTCAGGACAGAACTTGGTGACCCGTGACTTAGAGGCAATGTATGTTAGATAAAAAAAAACACTTAAAAACTGAGCTTTTAGGTGTTGCATTTTATACATGGATGTTTAGAGTCAGTAAATTAGATTATGTGCATCTGGTTTTGTCCTGCATAATGGAATATATCAGAACATTTTACATTTATGTCCTGTCCTTTGTCTCACTTGTCAACAGGTGTTGGAGCTCTGAGAGCTCTAGGGGGCGCTGCTCACCTCTCCCATTTGGCAGGTCGTAGTCCCCCCCAGTATGCTCCAGTCACTGCTGCCCTACAACAGAACAGACATTCAAGCTTCTTCAACAAATGTAACAAGCTATGATATGCTTTGTTTGATTTTAGTGAGTGTCAGTCAACATCTTGTGAGTGATGTTGCTTTATTGCTTAGGGCTCAGGGTTGGCAGCCCATATGTCACAGGTTTAACTCCCAATATCATGAGCACAGAGTTTGAGATGTCTTTTCACTGTTGTACTCTTGAACATAGTACTTAACCTCGAACCGCTCCAGAGGGGACTATGACTGCAGATACTTGTATATTTTTTTAAGTATCTGCTGTATGACAGTTGACAAATTAACAGTCCTTATGTCACAAAAAATTCTGCGCAACTTTAGAAAGATTTTACCAATTTTTTTTAAGATGGTCTGTACATTTTTTTAATTATATAACACAAGATAACATCATAAGTTGTTCAATTAAGTGAAGGATCCCTAATTAAATAAAGATGTTAAATTACTGTAAAAAGATTAAAGCATTCAATAAACAATACAGAAACAAATTAAAAATGTTTTTAATTTTTTAAAAATTTGAAATGTAACTAAAATAACTGAGTATTAAAAACATACTGCATAGTAAAATGACAATTAAAATGACAGTAAAATTGAAAAAAAAAATTAAATCTAAAAGAGAAGGCTAATTTAAAATTATAATAGCATATAAATAATGAAAAATGAATGCTTATTTGAGGATTTGTTTTATATTTAGTACATATATGATGTAAGATTTTATACATATATATAGATATGGTGTGTGTAAATATTGTAGGCAATGGGTTTATGCATGCATTGCTTCTATGTGAAATCTTGTTAATATGGAGTATATTTTAGAAGTGAAGCACAGAATAATTGTTTTGCAGAGTCACCAACTGTATTTGCTAGAGCGTGAAATCAAACTATAAAAAAGACTTTTAATTTTAACGAATAAAAAAAAATCTTTGCTTTTGAACCCCTTTTCACTAGTATATATGCAACCTTTGTTGTTTCCCCAACTCTTTTGTTTTTCTGCTTTCATAAGGATATGCTCCTTGTTACGTAAACACCTCTTCAATGAATAGTGCAAGCTTAGGACATAATACAGTTATCATCCAAAACTTTTTTTTTTTTAACTTTAAAAACTGCATAGGCATGTGCCTTCAGCGTCTTTCTTGCAGATGGTGTTGTTGCATGTACGGACATGAGTGTATGTTTGAATGCTTTGGTTTTGTGTGCGTCAGTGTGTATTGGGGATGTTTGGTTGTCAGATAGAATTATGATATTTCTTGAACTGCTTTTGTTGGAATTGGATGCTTCATTAAGCCTGGCAGGCCTCTCGGTCTCATCTAATTAAGTCCTAATTAAATCAGAACAACATCAAACAACTCCCAACGTCCCAGATTACCCAACCCCACTAAACACACACACAGAATATAGATGAAAGTTCATGTAATTTCAGCTGGATTTTTTTTAGTTGTTATCTAAATACACAGGTTAACACATTTATTATTCACCTTATTAAAGTGTGTATGAGTCTAATAGACTGTATTAGTGATGTGATTGTAGGTGTGTGTGATTTATTGACATCCCTTTATTTCCTTAGTGACCGCTGATGAGCTCTGGCAGGGAGTCTTAGCTAATTCCGGCGCCGGTTCCAGAAAGGGAAGAGGAAAGAGAACCAAACGTAGAATAAAAAAAGATCTCAACCGAGGCCAGAGTCTTGGAGAAGGTACATCCTACCCATAAGATCCTCTTGTCTTTGCCTGCATGAAAACACTAAAAACATTATAATGATATAACATTTTATGACCTGTTTTGCGGCACACAAATAGTCTTGAATGAGTGAAACTTATGTAGCAAATGTTTGAATAATAAATCAAACATTAAGGAAATTGCCTGTTTGTTTTTAATCATACAATGCCTTAAAAAGAATGACTTTTATTGCTCACCAGTTCTGGTATTCTCTGGACAGATTTAAGACCAACACTACATTAAAATGGCTATAAACAGCAATAACCGTTAGTTGTCCATTTTAGTCTGTAGCGTTTTTTTGAAGTGTTTGCACTCACTTTGCCAGTTAATGCTTATCAATCACAGTTCAGCTTCAAATTTAGAGGTTTATATCTGCCGTTGGAATCTAAGCCTTCTCCTAAGCTGACATCGCTCACAGAGCACCACAGTTATTGAGTGGCATTATTTACTTTCACTTAAAAAGACCTCAGGGGAAACTATCGATTTATTTTTCTCCCTCTCTCACACTCGCTCATGAAGACTATAATAATAACAGATAATAGATTATAATATCAGATAATAACAGATAATAATGCTTTTCTGATTTCATGGGTGCTCTTTAGGTCGTGCCGGCTTCCTGTGGCCTGGTCTGAATTCTCCATTGTATAGAGATGGGTCCATCCAGAAACCTTCAAAACGAGGAGAAGCAGAGCAGAAGGAGGTGACAGCAGCCCTGGAACGCCAGCGGGATGAATGGGACAAACGCAGGAAGACTAAGATAAAGAAAGAGAGGGGCTGGACCGGTCACTCCTGGGGTGGGATCAGTCTGGGTCCGCCAGATCCGGGGCCCAAAGGAGGTGTGTTTGTGTGTGTGTGGGACAGCTCTTTGATTTGTCTCATTTTACTGAAAACACTTGGTTAAGGAAATGCATGGCTGTATAGTTGATTTATAATGGATAGTCAAATGGATTGATGAGAACATAGTAGAATGTATGGTGCAACACCTGCATCTACACGCTTTGGTTGATTCAACACTCTCTCACACAGACACTCAGACACAGCAAAATGAGATGCAGAAAGTGCAATCTCCTTGTAATGTACACTGCTGTTCATCTCTGTTCTGCCGCTCACCATCTTATCGTGCGAATAGATTTGCAGTCGTGTGATTGGCCAAAGGGATGTAGGCGCAATCTCTGGTAGTCGTGGTGATGGATTGCCCAGCAACGATGAGGCCTGGAGTCTAAATCATGTCTCGATCTGCTCCAACAACTTCTCACCCCTGAGTCACCACTGCAACACCCCCTCCTTTAAATCGAGGAAATATGCTTGTCTCTTGCGGGCAAAATGAAACACCTGTAATGAGTTCCTGCGGCAACCGCAGAGCCCTGGGGCTAGAGGTCATTACAGACCGCTCACCTAATCTCATTTAACACATTTGCTTTCCCTGATCAAAAACAAATAGGCTATCTCATCCTGTGCTGATGACCTTTGGTAATTTTTTGTTGTTTATTAATATATATAAAAATTTTACTTTTTCCCCTTCAGAAACATATGAAGATTTTGATTCACGCGTGATAGAGGTGAGTACGAACAGAATCATATCTCTTACTAACATGAAATTGAATATTATGAAAAGATCTTTGTATAAATTAGGATTCGATAGGGTTATTAAAAGTAATTTTTTTTAATTAAAATGAAATTTTAGGCCTTAAAAAGTCTTAATTTGTACATGAAAGTCTTAATTATGATTTCAAGAGGTCTTTAATTTGGAGATGGAAAGAATTGCGATATGGCTGATTGTGATTAAAAGATGATTACATTTCAAATGACTATGATTTCATTATAGTTCCAGAGTCCAGTCAGTCTGAATTAATCTGTTAACAACTAGTGCGTGTTCGAGTTCACAGTTTACATTGTTTAAGATATGGTCGCAGAAAATGTATAGTCTATGTTTATAGCATTTCATATAGTTAATATCTCACAATGACTGCTGTTTTTCTTCTAAAAGTCAGCATGATTACAAATGATTTTAGGCAACAGTTCAATAAACAACAAGTTGTTATTATTAAGAGACTTACATTTTAGACACCACATTTCCTGCTTTTGCTCTATTTCGCCAACAAAAAGCACCCAAAACACAGCCACAGCACTGTTTTGCTTCTCTGTTTCGATTCAGAATGAATCTTAAATGATTCAGTTCAATTGCAATAACTCACTTAACCGTGACATGCTGCCTCCTACTGGCGGTTTTAGTTTTACATTTAAAATATCTTAATTTAAAAAAAAAACAGTTTTCAACTTTTTACATTCCAAATATCAAAATATTTTTTATGCATTTGTAACTGCAGGTTAGCATTCTGTGTCCCTCTAAGTTGCATTAAACTGTAAATACATCTACGTGTCCGTTGAGATGCATTGCAGAGATTAATTTTGTTGATGCTGATTTCATTTGCTGGGTAATAGCAAAAATGCAAACATTTAATTCAAAAGATGATGCACACTTTTAAAAGAAAGGCTTAATGGTAAAAATGCCCAGAAATCCTGTACATGCTGTGTTGCCTTAGAGTTGCCAAAATTAGCTAATTTTGCTGCCTACTATTTGGACAGAGTCTTTATGTTGGGAAAAGACCTTAAAATGCTGTCTAGGTAGGTTGTGAATCAAGTTTGGAACAGAGCAAGTGTGATAATGATTATGTCAAAGAGATGCGCTTTGGAGATACATCATGTCATCATTTTTGAATTCAAGAGTAAATTGTGTTTGTGTGTATCTCCCTTGTGAATGTGATTGCATGTGTGTATCTCAGAGCTTCCGAACCACTCTTTTGAACTCCTAAATGGGAGGCAGTCGGGGCACAAAATCTGCTCAGCACAAAATTACCATGTAGTGTGGAGTGTCTGGAGGATTATCTAATTATACACAACAATGAACGTTTGATAAACAAATCTCTGTATAGAGATGCCCTGGCTGGCACCACAAGACTCGCTTGGCAGAAATGTTGCTGATTTTAGAATGGAAATCAGTACAGCTTTAAGTCTCTTTCACTTTACTGCGTTTTACATATTGTCTTTCTTTTGTCCTCTGATTCTTTAATTTCCATAAAGCTTTGTTGGCAAAGAAGTGGACAGGTTTACAGCCAAAGTTTAGTTGTTGTTTTTTTCCACTTCCTATCTGAGCACTGCAAGAAATCAAACGCTCTCTTTAACTCTTTTCCAAGACCTAGTGAGCTGCCTCATTGCCTACTACCTACACAAGCAGTTGTCTGAGACAACAGCTTCTTAATTGAAATGAACCTCATAAATGACTTGGAACGCTCAGGAACTGTGTGCATCAGGGAGACCCACAGTGAGTTTGTTTTTTGTCAAAGATCATGCTTTTTGTTTTAAAGTGCATTCCAATTAATCAATCTGCAGTTGGGTTATTTTAATTAGGTTTAAAAAAATGAATAAATAAAAATCTGTTAACTGATGCAGTAAAATAAAATAATCAGTTTTTGCAAAAAAATGTTTTGCTGTTTGAGTTCAGTATATTTGTGAATGTCTATTATGCTTACCAAGCATGTATCAAATTTACCTTAATAACAGCAATATTGCGAAATATTATTACTATACTTTTTAATATTCCTATTTTATATTTATTAGTATTAATTAGTATACTAATATTAATTAATATACTAATTAAAATGTAATTTATTTCTGCAATGCACAGTTGAATTTACAGCAGGTTTTGTGGAGACCATGGAACATTTCTTTTATTCGCAGAATTCTTTGTAAATATGAATTTCATAAAACAACGTTTAGTTGAATATAGAGATTTCGTACGATTAACTATAACTTTTGTATAATTATTAATAAGAAAAGGAAAGGACAGGACGTGACATGTGGCCAGGTATGGTTTCCCATACTAGGAATTTGTGCTCTGCATTTAACCCATCAAAGTGCACACACACAGCAGTGAGAAGTGAACAACCACGCGCACACACACACCGTGAACACACACCCAGAGCAGTAAACAATAAAATTAAACACATAAAGTAAATAAGAAAAGAAAACAAAAGTAATGAATCAAATTCACCTTGGATTTTTTTCCACCGAGCTTGTAATCATACATTATAGAATTGCTGTCTTTGCAAAAGTTCTGTGCAGTGCTGCCAAAAGGATGTGTCTTAGCAGGCCACATAATTAAGTTACCTAACCTTTGGAACAGAATTCAAGAGCATCTCCGTGCTGCCTATAAAGACAGAGTTTTGAACTGAAGTATTCTGTCGTCCATTTCTCTTATACTGTCGTTTTGATTGATGTTTTAGGGCCACTGGCAATAGTGACTAGAACAAACTACCACAGACTGTGAGTCAGACCCCCTCAGTCTTTTGCAGTGTCCAGCACATAAGCGCTGAGTCTGGACAACAGTATATCACATGTTTGGGCACATGGCGGCATGTTGTCCTCACATTGCCCCAGAGCTTATGAGATAACCCAGTACAGACACACTACAGGGCTTACACAGAAATGAAGAGCATTTGCGGTTCTCCAGGATTTCCGTCTCTGTGGATGCAGATTAATTTGGAGTGTTTCTGAAAAGCTTGGTGACATTATCAGGCATGTGTTTAAAGTGGCGCACTTTTTCTCCCTCTATCCTGCTGTCTCCTGGGTGTCCTAGAGAAGGCAAGAGTAAAGTCTGAAAGAGCCCAAGTACTTATAAAGCCACATTAATTAAGCCAAATATTTCTTGTAAACTCAAGAACCTCTCCCAAGGACACGCAACGTCTGCCAAGAGAGAGGGAAGAGAGCCATAGTGCTCTAGAGTGGATGATACATGAGCGAGACTGAGAGAGTGAGACAGACAGGGCAAGAGATACGGCTGATAGTTAGAGGAGAGTGATAAAAAGATGTAATGGTTATGGAGATAGATTAAAGCAAGAGGAAGACTTTTAGGAGAATTTTAGGCCATCTGCAGTTTATCATGTCTTTATTGGTTAAATGATCTCATTCTCATTTTCTGTATCTTACACACCATTTTGCATTGTCTAGTCAAGATTATCAGTTTAATATTGTTGTCACACTATTTATTTCACATGTTTTAGACTGTAAAATTGACTACAGTGTGTACTTGCCTACGCTGTCGGCAGACTTTACAGTTGTGCTATAGTTACAAAACACTGAATCATGAGCTGTAAAGAACACAGCCACATCCGATGACCCCTTTGAGCCTTCATTTGTAAAAAATTGACACTGTGGTCAAGGTTAAATTGCCAGCAAACCTTACTTTGTGGTTTGAACTTATTTTATATACTTATTTTAAACTGTACTGCACATTGTGTTGCCATATTATATACTGTAAGTAGTTACATTATGTGATTATCTTTTCTACTGTGTTCACGGTTACTTTTTAGACATAATTTACACTTTATGCTCAGACCATAGACTGTAAAAAAAAAATGGACGTAGTGTCGTGACGTCACTCGTAGGTTTCTGAAGAGCGTTTTTGAAACCTAAAGAGGGCGGAGCCGACCGCCGCCATCTTGGCAACGCGTCACCGAGCATCACTCCCGGATGATCCAAAATGGCCAATGAGGCTGGACGTGGGCGGCAACGTGACAGCTTACAAACAGCAGATAGAGACAGCAACGTCAATTAACCTGTCACTCAAGTGGCCACGCCCTTAATTATGCAGAATTTAAAGGCTTAATATTATTTAAATGGATGAGTTATAAAAAAAATCCCCCCCTTACAGTTTTCACGAAGGGCAAAATTAGCTATATAGACCAAAAAAAAAATTGTACCAGGCTGTAAACATGTTTTTTTTCTACTGTAAAGTTGGGCATTTTAACATGGAGAGTCAATGTGATTGACTCCCTTTTAGAGCCAACCTCCAGCGGCTAGTCGATGAATTGCAGTTTTAATCACTTCCTTGTTGGTATCACTAGAGGGAGCGGGAGGTCGCCCCTTGGCTTAGACCAAGGCATCATATAGCCTACATATATATTTCCTTCAAAAATCAGATTGCTGTTTTTTTATGTTATGACTACATATTATGTGTTTTTCTCTTTAGTAGGTATTAAGAGATACAGAATGATTGCTGTGACACCCCTATGTACAGTTACAAAATAATACAATCGCTGTAATTACAATGGGAGTTTGAACAGTTAGATTGAATAATCCTGCCAACCAATATCCAAAACTATATCTTTGGTGTGAGACTGTTGTACATTTATAATAGCTCATTTATAATAGCTAATCAATCAGCAAAGATAAACACACTTTTATTTTTTTTTGTACCTGAGCAGCATGCAGAGGTGGAGTTGTTGCATGTCATTTAAATGATAATTGCGGGTTAAGACAAAGATTGTAGTGATTGCATAATGACATGACCGAGACCAAGTACAGCTAATGAGCAGATGCGCATGTGTGTCTATACAAACCTCTGTCATTGTTCGGGAGGTGTTTGTGCTCAGTTTTCCTTTAGAAGAGAATTGCTTTGCTTTTACTGAGGTGTGTGTGCGTGCTTGTGTAAGCTGTCTGAACAGATGGCATGTTTTTCAGCATCACACTGACAGAATGCAGGTGGGAGTTCCCCACCCAACTCTCTCTCTCTCTTTTTAAGTAAACATTGTTATTCTTTTTGTCCCCATCAGTGCTTTTAGTTGAACCACGCAGTCTCCTGTAACTGATAACTCAGGAATTTAGAAACGGAGGGAGCGATTGCGGTGGATCTTAGAGAGAGTGTTGGACTCTGTAACCTCTAGTGATTCCGGTGAATATATTGATCAACTAACGTGTATCAGTGGATTCACACCAGAGGTTCTCAACCTGGGATGGAGTTTTGGGTGATTTTTGTTTATATATGTAAAATATGGGTTCAAGACTGCACCCCGAGACTATCTTGGATTCTAGAAGTAACCAATTTATGCACTAGATACCTCAATATGTAAACATTTGTGACTAAGTAGAAAAAGATGTTATCCTCATTCCTCAAGAATGTGTACATCATTTAAGGTCTGTATTATTTATTTATTTTTTAAACAAAATAATAGATCCTTGATGAGGGATAGTTCACTTTCAGCTGCTGAGTCCCTATTACTTCCATAGTATGAAAAAAAAAAACACTATGCAAGTCAGTGGGGACCAAATGAAGGGTAACTATCCCTTTAAATTGCTCAAAACTTAAAGACGGACTTTTACATTGTTGCAAATTAATGCTGTTTATTGGAACTTTCTGTTCGTCAAATAATCCTTAAAAAATGGATCTGCTTTTGCACAACTGTTTAACATTGGTAATAGTAAGAAATGCTTCTTGAGCACCGAATGAGCATATCAAAATGATTTCTGAAGGATCACATGATACTGAACACTGCAGTAATAACTGCAGTCTTTTCCACCACAGGAATAAATTACATATTGAAATATATTAAAACGGGAATTGATTTATTTTTCACAATACTACAGCTGAGTGTCATTTTACTTACACTAAACGTTTACATTTTTTTCAATTATGTAATTCTAATGAGGCATTCAGTTGTATCGTGTAATTGAAAATGACCAAAAAGGCTGGGGAAAAAATCATTGATAAACCGAAATGGTGCACCCGAACAAGTGAAACTGTATGATACTCAAGATTTAGGACTGTCTTTGTCAATCTCATGCGTGTGTAACTGTTGGCACGAGCAAGACAGATTAATTAAAATCCTTTTTTAGCCCTTTGATTTAGATATTTGAACTCCCTTGTATTGCATGCAAACGTACCTGCAGGTATCCTTATTCCTCACACAACCATATGTATTTTGTTTATAACTGTACGAAAGCCAAACAATCCTAATGATCCGTGCAGTGTGGAGAAACCAGCTAAACTGCCTAGTGGGGTATGCAGTTACACTTTAAGTGATGTGTTTTTTTCTGTCCGAATAATACCATATTTAAAAGAGGAGAAATTACTGCAGGCACTGTTTTAAAGCGAGGCTCTCTGTAGAATGAGACGAGTATGTCTCTGCATTTGAATAACACAATGAAACAAGATAAGGCACTTCAAAAGGTTGCTGACTGCTGGTTTAGGACCTAATCAGCTGTGTAACTTTTGATCTTGAGCTCTTTCAATAGGCTGAAATCCACCTTGTAACTTCCTCTGAACATATTTAGTTCTTGCCAGTGGGTGGCTTTTTCTTTCAGCACAAAGATCTCATCATATCAATAATACTCCTACAGCAAACGTTACATAACAGATTGCAGTAAGTAGCAGGAGCAAGAAAGCTTTTATTCTGCACAAGTACTTTATACTGTGCAATTACGCACACATCTGCAGCCTGAGGGGAGAAAGAGCGAGAGTGTGTGTGTGTGTGTGTGCGACAGCGACTGCAGTATATGAGATGTTTCAATGGATCGTGTTATTGTTTTCTAGTGGGTTTGTGCTGCCTCCTGGTGGTTGCTTAAATGAAGCACACATAAAGAAATGTGATTTCCTGCAGTTGTTGGAAGTCATATGTGATATTTGTTGTTTGATTGACAGCTCAAGAGTGTGTTTACTGTCACGGCCAAAGAGAGCAGGAAGAGATCCATCAGTGCTCTGGTCGCTGTGGGCAATGGAAATGGAACCGCAGGTAAATACAGACGCATATATAATAACAGTAACATTAATGTGATTTCTTTAAAGACTAAATGCCTTAATCTAGATCTTATCTAGTTCCCTCCACTAAGGCCATCTCTGGTCTGGAGTATATGGAACAATGCAGTAGTTTAATATGTGGCTGGAAAACGTACAATGGCCATTATGGGTGTTAATGAGCTGTTTTATTCACTTCTCTGCAGGATTTGCACTGGGGAAAGCAGCAGACAAGAACACCGCGCTTAGAAAAGTAAGCCACGGTCACATGCAAACTCATTTACACACACCCAAAGTCACATACCAGACTCTAATTGCAGGCACGATTCCCCCCCTGAAGCAACCTGAGGTTAAATGACTTGCTCAAGGGCACAATAATGACAGAACGGGGCTGTGAGCTCAATAATTCCTCAGTTCCCATGGCACGCTTACAAGATCTGAACCTCTAGCGTTTGTGTTAGAACTACCAGATCAGGTTACAGTGAAATCATCTTGATATTAAAAATACTGCTTTGTTTTACAGGCAAAAAACCGAGCCATGCATTATCTCTACTACATCGAGAGATACAACAACCATACCAGTGAGTCACTCGTTACACTTTGTGCGTGTGCAAGTGTTACACACGTGCGTCACTGACTATCAAATAACAAGCAGACATCATAAATCTAAGGTGTATATGTGTGCCATTTGAGAGAAGCATTCTATTGTGTCACAGAACACACACACCTTTACATAATATAGAGTTTCCATGTTTTGGTATTTGTATTTTTGAGAACCTCTTTTTTAGGTTTGGGCGATTCTATTGATTTTTGCCACCCTTTTTCCTATATAATTTCATGAAATGCCATTGCATTTATATATGCTAGTTTAGGATCAGTAAGAGTTTTTTTAAAGCTTATATTTAGCAAGGATGCATTAAATTGATCTGATTTATTGAAAGTAAGAATAAAGATTTTTGTTAAAAATATTTCTATTTCAAATGACTTCTGTTCTTTTGAACTGTCAATTTGTCAAAGAATACTGCAAGAAATGCATCACGGCTTCCACAACACGACAGCACACTTCTTAAAGTTGCTGATAATTAAAAGAAACGTTTCTTGGGAAATGTTTTATATCACACTGATTTTGTAGTTTTTTTGTATTTGTTGTTAATTTGTAATCTTTATTGTTTTTCTATTGTCATGCACAGTATATCATGACATTGTGTCTACATTTAAAAGGACCACACTCAGAATGAAGAAACAGAACAAAGGTAAGTAGCTCATCATGTATGTTTTGTGTTATTTCCTTAAAATGAGGTTTTGCAGGGGTGTGTTTGCACAGCCACATATTTCATTTATGACTTGTGTACTTGCTCTTTTGATCTAGTATTCATGTACATCACCTGTGGCCACGTTAAATTGGATTTTGAGGTCTTTTGATGTAAATGTGTTACTGCAAGTTGACAAATTACAAATATGCCAATTAAACTCATTTCAAACAGTAAAGGAAATGTTCTGCTATCAATGGTTGCAATGTCCTTCACTGCCAATAGAGTTCTATGGAACTGGGGAACATGCTTGGCTAATGTTGCTTTTGAAAAACGCATCTCAAAACTGAACTTGCATGGTATCAGAATTCCCATCACATCCGTTGAGCCATGATGGGTTTATTTCATTCCTGACATCAGAGCTGAAACTATGGGATGGGACTGATGGTAATTGAGTTCTGAGTTCAGCTCTGATGTGACTCAAATTCTCACCGTCTCAGTCCATGTCTCACCGCTGACACCTGAGTAATGAAACCTAACAGGAGCTGTTAGGATTGGACCAGGAACCTTCCACCTTTCCCATCTATAGGGTCACGTTGTTGTGTAATCTTGATCAAACTTTCCTTGGACATCTATTCTTTTAAGAAAAATGTCTTTCTTTCAGGTCATGGTCTGCGTTGTCATCGGGCGGTAATCACTCTCTGTAAACTGATTGGCATAGAGGATATGTATGTTAAAGTAGATGGTTCAATTAACCTCCTCAACATCACCAAAGCCCTCTTCCATGGCTTGGCCACTCAGGTGAGAGATAACAACAGTAGAATAGCCAGCCTGTTATTTTACAAACCTTAGTGGCTTATTTGATATAGTGATTTTTTTCTGTCAATCATATCGTAATTAATGTTTATATGTTGTTAGTATTAATCAAACAGCAATAATGACATAAACTCTGAACCTTTCCTTTGAGCCTTATTTGTTATACACTGCTCAAAAAAATGAAAGGAACACTTTGACATCTGGAAATCTCTGTAGGGTCCGTGTATCACCTCATGGTACTGCTAATAACACTGACCCTAGCCAAATGCAAAACTAGTGAAAGTCGGTCAGAAAATGTAAGGAAAAAGTTCTAGTTGCCTCCACCGGTTTTGGGAGTTGCCCCATTGTTGTCCATCTAGTGCACCTGTTCCTGTAATTGTTTTGAACAGTGTAATATCTTGCAACTTTGTTTACTTATTGAAATTATCTGGGGAGTACAAGCTATTATTGTAATTTGTAGCATTGATGTTAATATTTAAATTGAGTGGATACAGTAAAATGTATGCGGTAGTATCATGCCAATTACACAGATTTAACTCCTAATATCTGAATATTTAATGATGAAATTTGCACTACTTTATGGAAAAAGATTGATTGTTTTTAACTAGGACCTTAGGAAGTTTAGGAGAAATGTAATGGTAAAACAGCAATAAGAAGCAAAATCTGATCCAAACAAACTTATTTAAATCTTAGACGACTTGAGGGAGAGGCAATGTTCATTTTTGGGTATATGTATGGTCACAGTAAACTATGGACCTTTTATTTTTCAAGCTTATAACAGTCTTCCTCTCCTCTTTTGTTCTACAGGAGACTCATCAGAACCTAGCTGATAAAAAGCAGCTCAATGTGGTGGAGTTCAGGGCAGAACAAGGCGCTCTGCCCATCGTGGTGGCGCAACCGCAGCTCGGTGCCCGTAAGGAACCTGAAGTGGAGGACGATGTGCCCAACACACGTCTGCATTGGGCTGATGTGAAGGCCTCGCAGGGCATTAAGAGATCAGTGTGGGCAGGGGTTAAAAGGACCATCTGGTGATCTGAACAGTAATGTCCAGTCAATCCGTATTGCAGGCTGACTGTCTAGTGCAGAACTGACAATTGTTTGCTGGGGAGGCACATGCTTGAATTGGAACTATGCTGCTATACTACCATTTCACCACACAGTAAAGGTCCTGATGTGCTACAAATCCCCAGAAATGGGTGTTTATATGTCACTAGCTTGTGAATAAGGAGTCTGGAAGTAAATGTATACAGACACTTACCTACAAATTGGATGAGCACCAATAAATTTACAATAAACCCACTCTCTGTGTCAGCTCATTAATCACGGTGTAAATTTAAAGTCACAGTAGCTTAATTTTAGTGAGATGTTATAACCAAAAGTGTTTGCTGTTTGTCATGAGTTGTGTAGCTATATATGAAGCACAGCTCACACTGAAGTCAAATGCTAATCTAGATAAGATACTAAATGAAAAAAATGTTAAGAAAAAAATCTAGCTCATGGAAAAGCAGCACTTTTAGTACATTACCACTTTATATGTAACATTGTTTAGTGTGCACACATTTTATAAAATTGTAATTTGAGTAGATTGGAGTGTAAAATTATTTTTATTATATATTTTGAATGTGTTAGTCTGTATGGCAATTTATTATTTCTGCAGTCGCTTTTTATAAAGTTCATAATCTTTTATTAAAATATGCTGTTCATTGTGTTAACTAAATATACAAAAAATGTATTTATCAGTTACAAAGGTACAAGAAGCATACAAAACCCACATTGTTTCTTCATTCACATCTACATTAAGTGTCATTGTACTAGTACAGATAGCATTTAAAAATTTTCCCTTCTCCCAAATATATAAGAATGCATCATCATTAAAAAAGTAAAAAGGCTGAAATAATCTATTATGAAAAGCAGAAGTAGGTTTATTCCATCTTGATTGTTGGATTTTTCTGTGTAGAGAGCGCTCAGGACTGGCCCATGACATTCAAATTTAAATATCTGTGGTTTTCCAGTGTTTATTTTCAATTTATTTAACAATTTGTGTCAAATTAATTTCCTTTTGCTCAGTTTATTTGATTAGAAGGATTTCCACCGCACAGCTGAAAGGATGCAGTGAACGAAGTAAAGCAATGTGGTAACAAACGAGAACACCTGAGGGAGAGAGAAAGGGGAAAAAATCAGCCCAACACTTGAACTTAAACCAGCTTTCAAAAATGTAAATTAATTGTTAATTTGCAAAATATTATTAAATTATATATAT
>JAUMHP010000072.1:7544639-7560815 GCA_032361065.1 Enteromius trimaculatus | reverse complement strand
AAAACTAGCACAACAGATAACAATAAAATCTGTATTTTGTGCTTACCACAGCTGCGATGTCAATTTTATAGTACTTTTCATTAAACAACACTGTAAATATACTATTGCTGAAGAGGATTGTCACATAGGCCAGGATCACTGATGCGCTCAAATAGAACGTAACTGCAATCAGGTGATAAATAAAATCCTGTACACAGAAGACATCATTAAAGCCAGTTCACATATTAAACCTATATTATAATATAGACATATAATAATACATTATTTCATTTTAGGCATTTGAATTATTATAGAGGTAAATCTGAGACACTATAGGCTTAGCCTGCACTCTGCTCACCGCTGTAGCCCAGGCGCTGCTGTTTTTGTGCACTCCACAGACGAACATAATGAGCCAGAGGAAAGTCATCACAAAGCAGAAGACTGATACGAACATCACCCATCCTAGAGGGTTTGGCGGTGACACAAGTGTAGACGCCACCAGGATCCATACCAGCCCTCCAAACACCTGTAGGTCAAACAAACACACACATGCAAATTCATTATAGCAATTTATGCATACCCATAGTGCAACCAACCGCAACCAGACTAGAGCTTTGAATTTAAATAATTAGTAGTTTAATGTATTCATTGTCATTAACACACCTGTTAATGATAAACGTGCTCCACATAAACTGTCTGTACAAGGTTCAAACCTTGCCTGATAATTACAGCTCACCAGACCAGCACAAAAACTAACAGGCTGCTTGAAATGGGTGGGACCTAAACGTTTCAGGTAACCAGATGATGTTATTTGTTGTTATTTATCGCTTTATTTATTTTTTATTATTTATTTATATATATATTATCAACAATAAATAAAAATAATATATAATTTATTAGACAGATCTCTGGAATACTCGATTCTGATTGGTCAGGAGCTGCATTCAGTGTTTCTTAATGTCGTCCTCAGGTACACCGCTGGTGCAGCGCATGGCCATACAGTAATAATACAGTAGTAAGTTGTAATATATAATACTATTTTGGGGGGATTGTGTTTTTTAAAGCGTAAATTATAAGATAATTTAGATTATTATTTAAAATATTTTTATGTTTATGTCCATATATCAAGTTATCGACATATTTTAATAACAAACAACTAACAAACAAATGACTGTGCATTATACATAACTTTTTCTTTAAATAAATTAATAATGTTTAGGCATGATTACGACAGGTGCATTATTATCTCTGAACACAGACACAAAGCTACACAGTATGCAATGCGACATAACTCTCCTCTTACGATAACACATTATTCATGCATTTCTCTCTTACACACCAGTGTATTATTTTACGCTCACGACAAGAATCAAATACACACAACCGGGCACTATTTCATTAAAAGGTCATGATATTTGCATAAACCAGAAAAGAAAACAATTCATAAAACCGTCGTTCACATTCAAAAATGTGCAGCTACTCTTACTTTTTTTTCCTGACAGAATTAAAAGAACAGGAGTGTTTATAGAGTCATTTTATCATCGCATGCATGTTTTTAAATGTATTAAATCTAAATGGCGTGCTAGAACAAGACAGTGAGAGAAGCCGATAAAAAGCACGCAAACTCTTCTGTTTTCTCTGTCTGTTCCACTAATCCTCCTAACACACACAGACTCATCTCGCCTTTCATTTCAATGACTGATACATGACCTGAGCTCACATTCATGCCCTTCAAAGCTACTGAGCTCAGACAAGGACCAGAGCTACAAAACAAACTCTTTCTTTCAAACAGTATTCTTTGACCCAGCATTGCAGGTTAATTCAAGGGTATACGATATGCGGGTGAACTGTGTCCCTCATTAACCTTGCTGTCTAATGTTTGTGGAGGTGCTGAACTGAGACCTCTCGTCAATAGAAACCCACAGTTAGTTACGTCCAAAATAGAAAAAAATACAGGTCTATATAAAAATAATATAATAAAACTTCAACCGTCCGTCACACTTTCTTATTTAATAAATACAACTAAATTAGTCGGAACCACAAATAATACACACAAACACATATACTGTTTTGAAAACATGTAACGCATCATATTTTCTTTCAATTATAGCTATAAATATTAACAAATAAATAGTCTAACAATAGCCTTGTCCGTCAAATTGTACTAACCTAAAGTTTAAATAAGACATAAAGGTGAAAAAAATAAAGTGATTTTTTTTTTTTCCATTTTCCATTTTAAAATTTTACTTTATATAAAAAAAAGTAATCTGAAAATGGTTTAGAAAAAATGGGCGAAGCAAAAAAAATATATTATCAAAGCGTCTTACACTGTTTAAGTGCCCAAAATAGGCTATCTGATATTTTACAATAACCGGATAAGACTATAATAAACCATGGCCATTTCTAAGCATTAGATATTCCGTTCACGCACCAGCTCTGGCAGGTAGAGGATGTCCGGTACGGTGGAACAGACCCGGAGTCCGCTGGGCAGACTCGACATCTGCTGTGTGGCCGCTGCCATGGTCGCGCTCCCGCTATCCTCCAGAAGAATGAATGGAGTAACGGAGCCAAGGGCGCGTCTTTTCAATGTCCACTGCAGACCAGAAAAACCTGCTCTTCCATTACTAAACTTCCGTATGGACACACCCTCCGTGAGGAGAGCAACGGGCCACTCTACTTTCACTGAGCGGGATGCGAGGCTGAGGAACGCGAGCTTTGTTTATATGGGTGCAGTGTGGCAACAGGACAGGCTGAGTAATATTGAACAGGTCAGTCAGCTCAGGTGTTTGCAAACACACTTGACTGACCAAGTGTTTGTGGAGGGGAAGATGCAGTGAATGAAGTTTGGGACAAAACAGTTGGGCTGTGGCAACATTGAAGGTAGAAACAGTTGATAAGGAGAAGGAGTGTCCCTCTGGCTTCACTCTCTTCAAGGACAATGAACAATGTGACATCATACCTTTAAACAAACATGTATAAAATACTGGGAGGATCCATTAATTGGTAGGTTATTACTTGTAGGAGTATGATTCTTGTGAAATAGTCTAGTCTCAGTTTCTGACATACCCTACAGTATATATGTTGATGCAGTCAAATAATGGGCAGAGATTATTAGTAAGGTAGGCTATATCAAATGGTTTTATTTTACTAACGCTAATTTCAGATAGGCATTCACAATTTCTGATCAGTTTCTGGTGTTCTCTTTATTGGTTTGAGGATGGCGTTTTTGCTGAGATAATCAGTTTAACTATTTTACTAGGTTTACAGACAATGGCATCATCTGGTCTTGAAAAACAGCATCCAACAATGACATTACACCACTGTTCATTCATCAAGAAACAAGAAGTAAATTAATATTTAATGTGCTGCTTGCACAAATGATTTTAAAGCAATACTATATCCTGTCAAACAGCAGAAATAGAACAATAAAAATATCTGTTCTGTGCGTAGCTTACATAAAAATCTCACTCTGTTTTTTGGTTCATCTGGGGTTTGGCAGTGATGTTCTGTTGAATGAGTGTTTCCCCTTTAAATTGGACTTCAAAAGTTCAAGAGGACTTCCATCGGAGAGCAGAGAGAATTGCAGGAATCCAGTAAAGTAATGTGGCTATAAATGCCATCACCCGCAAACAAATGAAACGTAATCAAGCCTTACGCTATGCTAAAGCTGAATCACATCCATTATTTTCATTACATTTAGGCCTCTGACGGCTTATATGTTTGATCCAACACAATGTGTTTTACAGCTGCAGTATGCATAAAATCCTATAATTTCCTAAATGTCAAGGTCACTGCTTAGTCCTATTTGAACTTATCCTAACAGGAGATATTTATTTCATAAATTAATTTAATAAATAATTATATTCTAAAGCAAAAAAACTCAAATGAGATATTTGAAAAAAATGAACTCTTGGTGAACACTTATAGATACCTCCAAGTTATTGTTGTTAAACTAGTACCTGGTGCTCATTTCTTTAATATGATAAACCCTGTTTAACTAGCAGCATTCCTCTAATTTTCACTGAGATTGCAAGATGGTGGGCCGTTCTTCCAAATCTGTCATGTCAGTCATGGCCTAATGGATAGAGAGTTGGACCTGTAACCCAAAGGTTGTGGGTTCAAGTCCCAGGTCTGGCAGGGATTGTGACTGGTTGGAATGAATAACCAGCACTCTCTCCACCTACAATACCACGCCTATAGGTGAGACCCTTGAGCAACGCACCGTTCCCCCACTGTTCCTGCCCACTGCTCCGGGGGTGTGTGTGTGGTGTGTGGCTCATCACCTCTCACTGCTCTGTGTGTGCACTAGGATGGGTTAAGTATGGGAAACCATACCTTGTCAAGTCCTTTCCTTCCTTTTCTATTTTATCCGTAAGCAACAGTTTCAAATAAAAAAAATGTGAACCTGAACCAGAAAATCAGTCAATAAGGGACACTTTTATGAGATTGAGTTTTATACGTAAACTGAGTATATAATATTCCCACACGTGTATGGTTTGTTATGATAAGATCATATTTGGCTGAGACACAGCTATTTGAAAATCTGGAATCTAAGAAAGCAAATAAATAAATCTAAATAAATAAATCTAAAAATTGATTAAACATGTCCAAATGAAGTTCTTAGCAATATTAATCAAAAACTTTTTTAAAGTTATATATTTATGGTAGAAAATTTACTAAATATCTTAATGGAAGGTGGTCTTTACTTAATATCCTAATGATTGTTGCATAAAATGCTGGCTATTGCTGCAAATATACACATGCTACTTATGTTTTGTGGTCCGGGGTCACAAATGTGTTAACGGTGCAATTATTTTTTTCTTACAAACACACATTTTCTTGCTCTTAGCTTAGTTGATAGACAGTAGTATTGTGAATTATTGGGATGTTTTTATCAGCTGTTTGGAGTGCAGAGGATCTACTGGTGAGCAAGGGATGTAATACTTAATTTCTCCGAATCTCCATCTTTCTAATGAAGACACTCTTGAATGGCCTGAGTTTGAGTATATAATAATTTAGCTACTAAATCAGATATCAAGAGACTTCGACAGACAGTCCGGATGGCTGAAAGGATTATTAGTGCTCTTGTACATAATCCTTAACCACACTGCTTCATCTAACTATATTTGTTCCTTACTTTATACGCTTGGCAATAAAGCTTTTTCAGCCAATTTTCATTTATCTCCGATAGTGACATTACCCAAAAGCACTGCAGCACTCAGATAAAAGAATACGCTGAATGCATGATATCCTACATCCTAAAGACAGAGCAGAAGTTAAAGTGTTATGTACAAGGCTTTAAAAATGTCATGGTCAAGGTCTACATGTGGTTTAATGTTGGTCTGAGAAACCAAACTTTGAACATGCAAAAAACGTATACTGTATTGGTACTAGGTAGTAATATCCCAGTGAATTGTTTTAAATGGAACATACGATTGTGGCTTCTTACCAAGATAGGCCAGATGCTGCTCTGGTTTATGCTAGATATATATAAAGGGAGTGTCTCATTCCCACAGCAGCTTGCATATTGTTTTTAAATTGACTAAATGTAAATTCTAGTGTGTCTGCCCTTATCATCCGGCTCAGGCAGGATATTTCTGTAAGCCCTGCTGCTGATAATCTAATTTAATGGGTGTGGCAGGAATTTCTTATGAAATGATGTCACCTGATATTTGGTAACAAAATATTTTCACTGGATAACTTTTCACTTGAGGAAATGTTCTGCATTTACAACCATATGTTGATCAGTTATGTGACAATTTATTAAAAATTGCATAAATATGAAAATCCCAGCATGCACTGACAATGACTTATGCTCTAATGAACACGTTTTCGTTCGTTGCATTAAATTAAGTAATTTTTTAGCACTTAAAACATTATAGGTGATTATAGGTCTCCATTATAGAGATTTTACTAAATAATAATCCATGTAAAAACAATGGTTTATTTAAAAATGTATAAGTATTTATTTCATTCAGATCAAATTAACACTAACAACATTTCAAAAAAATGTTGAGAACATTTGAGAAGCCCTGTAATGACCCAGTAGGCTCTAGAAACAGACTCAGTTGACTCTTATATAAAACCTGCCGCAATTAAGTATTTAAGTATCACTGTAATCCATTTCTTTTACAGTACTCACATATTGCTTTGTATCTTGCAAATGAATGGATTTAGTGCTTATAGCGCACACAAATCTTTCGCTGTTCGTTAAAGTAACTGTCACAAAAATATATGCCACTTAATTTATATACAGAAAAAACATATAATTGTCACAATGTGTGTCACAGAAAGTTTGATTATAGCAAAGTTAATCCCAAACAGGAAATAACTGCCTTGACTCATCTGACGGACATTAAATGAAGTGAAATCTTCATCATCTCCAATGACCCTGAGCTTTATTCTGTCTTTTAACTAAACTTTGGGACATTCAGGATTATTAAATTAGGTGATCATTAAGATAGTAATGGAATAATTTGATCTCGCATCATATTTACAAACTTGATCTTAGCATCATGATCACTGAAGAATCCATTGTGTCTGTGGTACTAAAGGAGATGTCAAAAGCTTGATATGATAGATGAACTTAGACTTTTGAACGTTTTCCTTATCTATGTCCCTCCCCATCCTGTTTTCTGCGCATTTCGTATTGTTCAAATATTCCTTTCTCAGACCACTTTCTGTGTTTTGTATAACTGTTTGGATTAGGTCTCAGAAAATAAAAATTTCTTCAACGCATTACAAAAGTAAAATCTCTAAAAACTGAATGTTTCAACAACAATTACAACAAGTGTACCTACAATACATTTGTATAATGTCCTTTTCTGGTAGGGGAAAGAAACTGAAAAAAGCTATGATAATTAACACCTAGAAAACTAAAATATATATTTAAGATTAACTCTATACTTCATGAAGACAACATTAGCAGTTGGGAAATGAATGCTTGGGTGGCTTCTGTTGTATTTATATTTGTGCATCTACAATACAGC
Organism: Enteromius trimaculatus; assembly: GCA_032361065.1. NCBI lineage: Eukaryota > Metazoa > Chordata > Actinopteri > Cypriniformes > Cyprinidae > Enteromius > Enteromius trimaculatus. The sequence continues at coordinate 7,553,847 of JAUMHP010000072.1, read as the reverse complement.
AATGGCTGCCCACTCCTCCGTGTGTGTGTTCACGGTGTGTGTGTGTGCGTGCGTTCATTTCTCAATGCTGTGTGTGTGCACTTGGATGGGTTAAATGAAGAGCACAAATATCTAGTATGGGAAACCATTGATAACATCATTAACTACAGGAAATGAGACGTGGTTTTGACTCAATGCAGGAAAATGTTAGGAGGGGGAAAAAAAAACTTCTATTTCTACATAAAGACAGACAGAATCATTAATTTCTGTAATGTAGTAAATTTATTTCTGCATGTAGTAAATGTAGTAATTTGCAGATTTGAATATTGTTTTGTATTTGTAAACCATGTATCTATATGTGGTTGAGTTTGTAAGTTCATATTGAGATGGTGTACAAAATATAACTCAAACAGCAAATTCCGAACCTGAACCTTTCGATTTTAACCACCTAGGGTACTTTACCATCTGTCCTTAATTTTAAATATACATTTCCTTATTTACATAACATTCATTTTTCTTTCTGCAAGCAGAACAGCACAAATAAGAGGTTATTCTTAAGCACAATAAAAATTCTTTTAAATGTCAAGCATAACTGAATATTAAACATTAACTGGTCTTTCCCTTCACTTAACAGCCCATAAAACAACCTTTCATTTCAACGTTTACTCTCCTAAAGCAAGCCCTATGCAAAGCATGCTGGAAACTAAAATGCATCTAGCTATGCAGTTAATACAACAAAAGATATTTGTGTAGTTCTGACTAGTTTAGGTAAATTTTAATTTTACGTTTATTTAAATACAATGAATTGAAATGAAATTGGTTTAAAAATGCATAGCAACTGAGTTGCGGTGGCTAATTTTAATCAAGTAAATTAAACGAGCAGCAAAAATCTTTAATATGATTGGTTGGCCTTGCAACTATAAAGGATATTCAAAAAGATTTGTTTAATGCATATTAAATTGAAAGTTAATTTAAAATGCATGAGCAGAATTACTGTTCTGTTGCTCAGAGGGAAAACATTAGAAGCAGTGGACTGAACAAATAAAATTATATGTTCCAGGTAGAAATATTTACTTTGTGGAAATAATTCATGTGAATCTTTAAAGATCAGATCCAGGGAGCTCAGTTGACATCAGAGCCTGTTAAACATCCAGACGTGTGTGTGTGTGTGCATGGTAAATATAATGTTTCACTGATAAAATGTAAGGTTTCACTGACTTTTGCAGTCCTGTCTAATTGCAATGCATATCCGCTGACTAGGGAGAGAGATGTCTGCAAACACACACACACACACACACACTTACAAACACTCTCTCTCTCTTTCCCCAGGGTGAGAGGCTGTGTGTCGAACAGATCGACTCTTACAGAAACTTACCTTTGTCTGAGTGGCTGGTGGATCTGGTGTCTGATGAAGACACACATACACACACCTGGTTGCTCATGGGAACACTCGTAGTGTTGCACAGCTCCAAACAATACGCGTTTGTTTCTCTTCTGATCTGGTTACCTAAAGCAACAGTGACATGAAATTTTTATAAACTATATGTTTTTCTTTTGCTTCTACTGGTAGCCACGGTTCACCATCACTGCTATATAATCAATAGGCCTCTCAATCGATTAAAACATTGAATCAAATTAATTACAATATGCTGGCCAAGGTATTTAGGAAGATATCCTAATTACTTTGGTAGACAAACTGAATTGATAAAGACCGAATTGATAAAGAAGTCAGTTTACAAAACTATACTATACTAAGGTACTACTATAAAGTAGTACCTTTTCTGCAAAGTTAAGACATTAAGACATTTTCTTCAAGCCTTAAATAAAACACAAAGCCCTGCACAATTCAAAATGTGGGTAAAACAGATGTGCAACATCAGTGCAGAAAATGTCTTAAAATGTACAGTACATTGAGATTTTTACACTCCTTTTGTAGAGTGCGGTTTTGAGATATCAAATTGTGTTACATGAAGTCACTATCATTAGAAATGATGTTACAATTATGAAACAGTTATGAAAAATATTATTTTCTCTGGTGCAGAAATCGGCTTCCATTTAAAAAGGGAAACAAAAGAAATTGTACACGTTCTTAATTATGCTAAATAAAAATGATGAGCCTTCGAAAACTGTACAGATGTCTTATACTTAAATAACTAAATAAATTGAAGCTAAAAGCAACAATGTGAATGATTCAGTCCCCGGGTGGGATGACCTATTGACTCAGCGACCTTGAGGAAATTTGACTGCTTCATTGAGCCTTTGCAAAATGTATTTTGCTAAGGGTCGAGGAATTAAGCATGCATCCTATACAAAGTATGAGGGATTTTTAGGTATAATCTGAAAGCACATCTGAAACATTTTCTGCTTAATTCAAAGCATATTTGACTTTAGTGACTATAAACACATAGTGACACACATACATGTACAGACTGTATTAAATTTGAGGTGATACTTCTCTTTATCTCAATAGGTTATCTCAATTATTAGTTATCTCATCTCATTAAATGATCTCATTCTCAACATCTATAGTCTCTGTCCATACAGTATGTGTGTGTGTGTTGACTTTGGGCTCCAAAGCTTTTCTGTCACCACAGCAGCAGGTCACCCGGGCGTGTCATCTTACTAACTCGGGTTTCCTGTGTGGTGGTGAAATATGAACAGTCTGGAATCCCACTCCTTCGGACAGGCCAGAGATACACATGTAATTACTCACATTTTTCCAAAAAAAAAATGTATTGAAGAAGTTTACTCATTGTATGACAACTCATTAAAAGCTTTCTGTTGATGCTGTCTCAAAGGATAGAAGACTAAATTATTTTACAGGTAACTGTCAATTAAAACTGGATGAGCACTGAGTTGCCAGGGAAGAAGCTCAATGCTTATGGATAGGGTGGAATTCAGGGTGGAATTTAGGGTGAACTGTTGCTTTAAAGCACAACTAGTGGCATAGACATTAGCATGTCGCTAAGCTAATCACACAAAAATACCATGAATACTGACAAACATGAATACTGAGTAAATTTTAGTTGAACTGAACTATTTTTATCAATAAGTGATGTTTTGACTCCCTGTTTTGGGAGGAGCGTGTATGTGTGGCACCACATTATCTAATGAATCTCCTCATCTCACCTGGCCAATCAGATCCATCCTACCCACTATAAATAAACCCATTTCCTTCCCTTCTGCATCTCGTTTTTTGTGCATCCCTCTTCCGCCCCTTCTCTGCCTGGCCTCACACCTTCCTTCACGTGGGGGCATGCAGGGTCCGAGCCAGACGCCGAGCTCTGCCCTCGCTAGTGTCCAAATCACTATGGCTGGGAGTCCACCGTCCTCCCAGCACGCCAAATTTGCTTACTATTTATTATTGTTATGAGGAAGCGCAAACTTGTAAATTGAAAGTACATATGAATAATGAATATAAAACACAATGAATATGAATACGAAATACTTCTGTGATCTTGATTTTTTTTTTTCAGAGTTTGTTGCAGTGCTTACTGAGATTGCTTTCTTCACAATCCAATGTGATAAGGACTTACAATTTAAACAAAAAATATCTAAAAGGTCAGCACAATCTTCTTTGAAAAAATATTTAAGGTCTCTTGAAAAGCTTCAATGTAGTTAGCTATTTGTTACTGCCTTGACTGTAGTTTAGATTATTAGCCATGTTGATTTGGATATTGAGTGACATATCCTCCCAGTGTCTACTCTACTGTGGTTGCTGCACTACTTGTAATTCACAGTACACCAATTACAGCACAGAAACATATTATGGGTGAGGAGCTAACTTATGTAATATGAGGACTAATCATTCAGCATGTATTCACACCTCATTTACATCAGTCTTTAGAGTAAGTAATTAATGCTGATTCGTGTCTGCATCTTTAAAAGCGTCTGACACCACACCTCGGGATGTCTGGGTGAGGCTGTGTGTCAGACACGGAAAGAATGGGAACAGGTTTCTAAGTGCACAACTTGCTTTAAAGGAGTGGAATATGTTTAAATAGGAGGCTTGTGTTAAAGACAGAGAGGTGTGTACTTAAACCACGCAGTTATGAGTTTGTGTGAGAAAATAAACGAGAGAAAGAAAGAGGGAGGAGTTGGATTCAGGAGGTGTGGTACTTAAAAATAGACCATTATTTAAGGTACGGGCGAGCATGGGATGCTTTACAATAACATGGAAGAAAACTGTATGCACAGTATGGCATGATTTCCATATTAGCGTAATTGTAAATAAGCTTTCTGAGCAGGGTATGAGAGATGAAACAGTTTTATTCATGTGTAATATCTAAAAAAAAGACTACAAAAAAACACTTTTGGAGGCCCATGTGATACGTTATTGATCAATGCTGGGCACTGCTGATGAGGTCATAGGTGACCTGTGTGATGTCAAAGGCTTGATGTGAACATTGAGAGGAAAGCAGAGTTTCCACTGAGGTTTTTTGGGAAGGGCTGTAGATAATACGAGCACGGTGAGATTCCACTTCCTCATCTGCCCAGCAGGGAGCAGGCATCTCCGCAGAGTACAACATTGGAAACACGCTGCCCATGTAAACGCTCACAAACATCTGCTTTAACACGTTAACATCCCTCTGAAATACACAGAACACACAGTGCATGTAAACAGCATAAATAAATACATTAAAGCAATGCTGTGGCAGTCGTGTTATCCTCACACACACTGTATACCTTATCAGATCGTCTTAGGTTACTCTCTGATTCGGTCCAAGATTTCTTTAAAAACAGAAAAAGAAACATAATGTTTAGTACTTTTGACGACATCTACCCCATTTATGACCCTCTTTGTCTATGTTCTCAACTTGTAAATCAATTAAAATATTTCAACAGTCATTTAGTTATTTAATTTAATTTAGTTTAAAATAGTAATTTTTAATAGTTCATAGTTAATTAAATAATTAAGAATTCATTTCAAAATCAAATATTTAAAAAAGAAACATCTATTTAATAATAATAATAATAATAATAATAATAATTAATAATATTACCATCTTTAATAAATTCTAAAATTCCTTTTGTTTTTAAAGGTAGGGTTCAGATACAGGGTAGTAACTACACTTAATTTTTATATATAGAAACAAAAATAGTATTTACTAAATGAGAACACGGCAAGTAAAAGTGTGTGTTTATCTGACCAGTCTCACCCTAAATGCATCCATCAGGTCTGGCTGATCTAGAACATCAGGGAACGATGCTAGAACCGAGCTGCAGATCAGGTCTAGGTAGAAGACAGATCCAAGCTATTTACATTCACTTTTACAATTTCATTTACATTTGTTTGCTATATATAAAGAAACAGCAGTGTTGTGCTGTGACAGAAACATACACATTACATACACATTAGATACACACAGAAGCTCTAATGAAGTGTGTGTGCGTGTGTGTGTGTGTGTTACCTGCATTATACATGGTGACTCTGTCCAATAAAAGAGCATCAGAGAGTATTTGCCTGTATGTTGCCAGGAGATGTAATGTGGACAGACTTCCTACTAGAGTGTCTGGCAGAAGACTTATTGAACATTTAGGGGGGGAAAAGTAGTAAAAATATTCACTTTTTCATGAATACTTACAAAAAACCAAAAAAAAGCTATAAGCTATAAGTTGATGAAGAAAATCTAAACAGCTGTTCAAAACTTTCTAAAGAAATTAATATTTAGCAGCGTAACTGTTTAAGAATAACTTTGAGAATGATACAAAATATTTTTGAGCAGCACATCAGCATATTAGAATGATTTCTGGAAAAACACGAGGGAGGCCCTAAAATACGCGAACAATGACTATTTCAGCTTTCATATCACAGGAATACAATTATATGTAGGCAGTCTTACTTCAGAAGCTCTCTGCTGCGTGTGTTTACTGATTTAAGCTTAACAACAAGTTTAGGGATCTTCCTGGACAGCAACATCTGCTGAAACACACCGGTAGGATATCCTGAGGACAGGACAGTACAGATCAGCTTGTATGCATATACATATATACACATATACATATATACACATGTCTATATTTGTAAGAGAATGTTACTACCTCTTTTGGTAGATGTGGTAGTATCCATATCAGTGTCTTTCTCAAATGGTGTGCCACCATGGATAGTGAGCTCTTGTGTCCTGCACACACATGCATATAATTTGTATGTAAGGAAAAAAGCTACGCATCTGTCATATTCTAATAAGGGAATTAGTGTGTACCGTAGAGCAATGGGGGCTCCACTTTCATCAAACAGTTTAAGGAACGCCCAGCCACAGCTGAGGTCTCCTCTCTCCCCTGTGGACTGAAAGAGAGTACAAACATTCTTACCACTGAACCCTGTTACTCTTGCACAAGTTGGATTTTGCATTATACTGAGATCATTTTGGTTTACAATAGCAAATTCAAAAGATGGAAGAACATCTTGTAGAGATGTCCGTCGGAAAAGAGATATTTTAATTCAAAATTTACTACATCATTTACTGTTGTTCCAACTACTTCTGTAGAAGATATTTTGAGAAATACAAAGGCAGTCAATGAAGAGCCTACGTTTCTTATGTAGGTTACACCCAATTCAAATAGAATTCCAAGATCAGGAGTTTCAGAGTCACAACGCAGGAAACAGTCCCCATCCAGTAGACAGGGCAGCATCCCAGTCATCTCAAACACACACACAGGGAAATAAACAGATTAAATAAATGTATATAAAGTGGGGTGAAGCACTGGTGAAAATTTTGTATTTTTATTTCAAATTTTTTATTACAAATTATAATATTAGCATCACAATTTGTGATATGTCTACATATTTATCTTACCATCTAAAATAATCTTTATATTCATTTTAAATTACAACATTTCTTTGTTTCCAAAAACTTTATTTCTAGGTTTAAATTAGATTTCCACATGTTTTACTGTATCTCATTCTTACCCGTGGAGAAAAGCTCCAGGTCTTTGGGCTCTTGGAGTTGTAAGTGGCTCTGACTGTGTGAATGTTACTCAAAACCTGACAGGGAAAATTTTTAAGTAAACTTAAAAGGTGGAACAATGACTGAGAGAAACAATGGTATTATGTACACTGCATTTGTGTCACACAGTTGCAGTTGGGAAGACAAATTATTTTGAATGCGTTATAATTATTCTGCCGTTTACAATGACTTAAGTGACTCAATCAGAAACATCAAAAAAACAGATGAACTGTTGGACATTACACCAAAATATTCTATACACACGCACTAAAACACTTTCTGGTTCTCTCCTAAATAGAATATTCCGAAAGGTAATTAAAGAATTAAAGTCCACAGTGTGCAGAAAAAAATCCAGAGTTGAAAGACAAATGTTTTACACTCATGCTTTTGGATCGCACCTGTATTGATTCTAGCACCCCAGCTGATAATACCATGATGCTTTGTTATTTGCTTTAGGTTTCATTCAGTTCCACACTGATTACTCTTCCACATGAGCAACGCTTCATTTCAGAATCAAATCAGAAATCATTACTCAAGCATTGCACAAAACATTTGCATAAAAATCGGTCTTTCTTAAGCTCATAAAGGGGCAATCATTCTTCTTGTAGGTGTAGCAGTATGTGTGTGTGTTACCTGGGTTCCATTAAATGCACAGAGCCTAACGTGCCTGCTGAGCACCTGTAACCCAACCCCGGGGGATGGGATCATTCGACAGCTCCACAGGGTCAGGGTTAAACTCACTCTTGATGGCCGGCCATGAACCTGGGAAATACACACAAACACATTCTTTCTTTCTCTATAAAATACTGGTCAAATGTTTCAAATAATTATGTTTTTGTTTTTTTTTTGTTTTTAAGAAACATCTTATGTTCACAGAGGCTGGATTTATTACAATATTATAGCAATTTAAAATACTTATTTATTTATTTTAATAACTTTTATAATGTAAACTACGTCTTGGCAAAGCTACATTTTCAGTCATTACAGTTGTCTTCAGTGTCACATGATTCTTCAGAAATCATTTTAATATACTGAATTGTTGCTCTTTTACTTTTGGTAATCACTTGGTTTATGGTTCTTATTATTATAAATGTAAAAAAAATATTTTTACATTATTTAATGCATACTTGCTGAATTAAAGCATCACAGTTTCCATATTAAAATGACAAATGACTAAACAAATTTAAAACATTTAAACATTTTATACTGATTACTAATTGCAATATTACTATTTTTACTGTATTCATCAATTTAATGCAGCAGTTTTGTTTTACATTTTGAAATTTCTTTTCTATAGATTATCTTAGTAAATGTAAGTAGTGTGTTCTTTGCAGTTAGGTACCTTGCCTGTGTCTGGGTCCATATGAAGATCTTTGAAGGAGAGCTGTGACTGGCTAAGCTTGGGCTGAATGAAGTAACTTGCTCTATAAGATCTCCCTGCTTGGCACAAACACACACACACAAAAGATATTCATATGATACCACTGTAATATATGGTTATAAAATCTGAATTCAGATGTCACAATGTGAATCAAATAAACTGGATTTAGGTAACTAGGCTCTTTAAAGACTTAAAATAGCATTTTATCTATAGGTTTTGAAAATTAAAGAGATGGGAAGTGACCTTCTTCTTGGAGTCTGGAGAGAGTGGAGGGTCTGAAGCCTGGAGGGATGGCACCCATCGCTGAAAGCACATCAGTAGCATCTATCTGCAGAAACAACACACAAGCACATTTCAGTACGTGAAGTTAGAAAGTTATGGTAATGTGTGTTAGTGTTTTGATTATTAAAGGAATAATTGACCCCCAAAATTTTTATTCTGTCATCATTTACAAATTGTTTCATCCTGTATGAGTTTCTTTCTTCTTTTGAAAAATGTTGGTAATGATGGATATAGACAGATATTTTCTTACCAACCTTCATGAAAATGATGATGATGTAAATGATGGCAAACTTTTCATTTTTGAGTGAAGTATCCCTTTAAGGGTGTAATTATCTAAATAGAATTTACCTCAGTAACAGCCTTACGCACTGTGTTCCAATTGGATGCTTTGCTACTAAGACAAAAGACAGTATTTGATCATTGTCTTTAGTAAAGGCTGCATATTAACTTAATCTTCTGTTTAATTCCTTTCAACTTCAGAAATTGAAAGCAACATTACAAACAAAATATGAAAACAATGCTGCTATCTGGTGGAGAGAGAGGAAATATCACCTGGACTTTATGTCAGAATTCTCCTCTTCCTCTTCACTCTCCCCATCATCCTCATTCTCATTCTCTC
>JAUMHP010000072.1:7475560-7514670 GCA_032361065.1 Enteromius trimaculatus | reverse complement strand
GGCATGTTCCAAGGGTTTTTTTTTTTTTTTTTTTTTTTTTAAATAATTCTGTTGACGCATGGTAGAAAAGCAATATCTTACATTTGTTAATATTTATGGAATTTTTTTAAATTGTTACTTTTGTCAGATTAAAGTAATTTTTGTGACCATTGTGAGTTTTTCTTTCATTGATCGAAGGGTGCCAACAATTTTGTCTGTGTCTGTATGTGTGCATGTTTAAGTGAATTTTGTATGTGTTTTTTTATTTATTTATTTTTTTTAGAAGAAGCCCATTTCTGATCAGAATACATGCATGTATATGTCATGCAAATTGTGAAAATAAATCTTTACACCTTACAATTTTTATTAATATGTAAAAAATACTTCTGTAACAAATTAAAAAAGAGCTTTTCTTTGTGATTTAATGTTCACTTGGCATTTCATTCTCTGCATTTTCTTTCTCGTAAATATAACAGCCCACCTTTCCAATGTTTACACCTTTTGGTCCAAAAAGGTACCCATAGCAGGGCACATGGCAGTACGGGCTGCCTTCATGCTGCAGGAAACAGAACATACTGCACATTATTAGGGAGTCTGAAGAAATGATAAAGCAATCATCATGATAGATATTGTCCAAATATATAATTTACATTTTATATATAGGCTACTCTAGGATTTACATTTCAGATTTAGCTACTGTTTTAACAGTATAATTTAATGTTTAAAACCAAAAAAACAATAATAATTCAAAACTGCATCTATCAGAGTAGGGATGTTGAAGTAGCAAAGATATAGTAATTGCATATAATACATTAGAAGTAGTAGGTGACACGTTTGTGAGTACCTCTGCATGGCCACCAGGGGTCAGTGTTTTCTTGCACCTCACACAGCGAAGACAAGGCCTGTGCCAGTTGCGACCCAGTGACATCACCTTCTCAGCTGTAGCATTAGACCATGACATCACATTACTTTACACCACATTAACACAACACTGTTTTAAGAGTTATCTACATATAAATGATAATATAAAATGTTTATTCAGAAAATGAACAAAGAAATGATGGCCATCATAAACAATACTCATCTTTGACCTTCACTTTTAAAATCCTTTGTCTTGACTGACTTACTGACTGGAATTCTTTCTGTTCCCTTTAAATGGACTCAAAAATGCGGCAAAACCGAATACTGCACATATACAGCAGGACAAAACCATACACTCACTCACACACAGCAACCAACCACAGACATTCCTGAAAGTTCTCAAATGTCTGAAAAGTCATAGTTTTGATTCACGGGACTCACCGAAATAAACTGCTTTTCCACAGCCGGGACACAGATAGGTCTCTCCAGCAAACATACGTGCAGGCGAAGTGGAAGCTACAAAGAAAGCAAAAATGCATCTGTATCACATTTTTATTTTACTTTTTCATTCATATTTGTGTGAATGTTTTTTTTCTGACTTGCTTTTCCTAACATGTTATATTATGTTAAATAATTTAACTAACTTCTGGTTGGATGCTTATGAATGCCAGATCCAGGCTGTTCTGATTTAAGCTGTGCTGTCTGCTTTGATAAGGATCTGCTGCACTTCCGTTCACAAATCTACAGACTTTAAATCAACATTTCTGTCTCACATTAAAAATGACAGACCGTTACCAGTTTTAGATCCTAATGTCTTCTCCTGTGCTTATTTTATCATGGTGCTTGGCTCACGTGTTTAGGAAACACATTACGTTCTAGGACATTCCTCCAGACGTTTCTACAACGGTCCTTAAAACCCTCCCCTAACATTCCTGCAATCTCCCGCCTGTCGGAAAACACCTATTAAGGGGAAATATTTTAGGAAAGGAGCCAATCAACAAAGGCCATTAAAATTCCAGTGCATAAAATCCCAAGGGGGTCACTATACAAAACCTTCCTCCCACCCTTCCATTACAACAAACACGTTAAAGTATTTCTGTCTCCCACTCTGTGTGGGTATGTGTGTATTAAAAGTGCTGAGGAAGTGTTAATGTATAATGGAATGTGTGGAACAATGCAGCTCAGAATAGTTTGTCTATATATACAGCAGCTTAAAATAGCATATGGACACATTTGGACACACTTAACTGTGGATGAATGTCAAATCAAGAGGCATCTGCAGTCAAATGATCCTAGACCTTTTCTTAGGAATAACATCCCTTTTCATTGCCATTTTCAAATACTTTTAACCAACCGATATCAAGGTGATTTTAGTAAATGTATGAAGTCAGTTCCCTTTAAGTTCAACAGGTGTCCCACAGATATAGTTCACCTCATCAACTCATTAAGGTCATACACCAATAATGTTTGGCAACCAAAAAGTGCGTGGCTGCATGTCATTTTTGATGCAAAACACGTTCACCTCAAAGTATAAGAAAGAAAAGGTACTTGTGACTATACCTCAGTATGATACATTATCTCTGTGTCATTTTGATTTGATTTTAACTAGATTACTTTTTCCTTATTTTAAGCTTTTTCTTTCTTTTTGTTATTATTATTTATTTTAACTATTGTTCGATTGTGTCAAAGCTTTCTGTAAAATTTCTGCTTGAAAAATGTTTGTGATACAAATCTTTTAGAACATAAAATTTGAATTTGCTCTATTTCTTATCAATCTAATGTGTCCTTGCTAAATAATTTTTTCCCCCAGCAGTACCTTTAGGTTGATTAAAGCTGATCTGTGAGCTGGTCCAAGGTGTGGTGGGCGAACCGTCTGAAGGGCTGTTAAATGATTTGCTGACCGGTGTCTGAGGAGGTGTGTCGTATATGTAAGACCCCGCCCCTCCAATATTTACACCTACCAATGAGAGGACAGAACAGTGAATGCCATTCCATTACTGAGTGACCAAGTGTTTGATAAAGCTCATATCTAAATGACTCTCCTAATGCAGATAGCATTAGACTAAAGCCAAAAATATCCTCTTCAGATCCTGATAAAACGCATCTCTTCTGAATTGTGCACTCACTTATATGGTATATTACAACCTGAAACAAGCATATTCTTATGTGTGCATAAGCACAAGAGACACACTAAAACCTAGCATCTTACCAAACACTTAATTTTCCTCCACCTAAACTCACACTCAAACCTCAGTCAGCCGCTATGCGTGTGTCTCTTATGTCGTCACTGGATCTGCTTTAACTCTTCTGGTGTCTGAGGTTTTTAAACAATGCAACATTTTTTTGATGTGGATGCACCTGTAGATGATTATATTTGTATGCATTCAAGTAGCCACTATCAATATGACTTGTAGGATGTCCCTGTAAGATAGGTGATTGCAACCAACATGATAGCAGATATAAAAAAGTGAACTAGAATTAAGGTCTTTTTAAACTTTTTCTGTATTAATATATATAAATGTGTTTACATAAAATACAGACTTAAGTCAATAAACTCCAAAACCTTTTTCTGTCTTACTTTTCTTCTCTCTCTCTCTCTCACACACACACACACAAACACAAACACAAAGGATAAGGTTTCTCGTGGTAAGTGTGCAGCCTTTGCTTAAAAGGTTATTCTAAAATTCACTGTAAGTCAAATGTCGCTAAATGAGCCCTGATTAAAACCTTTATTTCCTGTACATGAATACATAATGCATAAAGAGCAACTAGCACTAAAGGCCCCAAAAGACTCAAATATACAAGAAAAACCTATCAGCAACAATGTATTGTACATACCTTTTGGTCCAAAGAGTGTTCCATAGCATGGTTTATGACAGTAAGGCAATCCATCATGCTGTGTGTGACAGAGAGAATCTCCTTTAGTCCATTTTAATTTAGTTTTTATTTCTTATTTCTGTATAGCTTTGCTTCATGCACAAAACTAACTTTTTTTTGGTCAATGAAACACACTAAACTCAATTAAATACATTAAATATTTTTTCCCCCTGACACTACCTAAACATAGAAATATTAAAGGGTTATTTCACCCAAAAATGATTCTGTCGTTAATTACTCACCCTCATGTCGTTTCAAACCCGTAAGACCTCAAGAGTTCATCTTCAGAACATAAATTAAGATATTTTTGACGATATCAGAGAGCCATCCGACCCTCCATAGACAGCAACACAACTGGCAATGATCCAGGTCCAGAAACGTAGCAAAAACACAAAACAGTAAAACAGTCCATGTGACACTAGGAGAATAAGTTTTTGCGCAAAGAAACAAAAATAACATAATTTACTATTACTAATTGATACTATCTAAAATGGCGGAAGACGTAAGTCACAGGAGAAGAATGGATAGAGTAAATTATGTTATTTTTGCTTTCTTTGTGCAAAAAAAAAAATTTCTCCTATTGTCGCAATGACTGTTTCATCAATGTTTTGCTATGTTTCTGGACCTGGATCATTGATATAATCAAAAATATCTGAATTTGTGTTCTAAAGATGAACGAAGGTCTTGTGGGATTGGAACGACATGAGGGTGAGTAATTAATGACAGAATTTGGGTAAACTAACCCTTTAAGGTTTTTTTCTATTTTAAAAAAAAGTGTATTACTAAATATTTAAATTTGTTCCAGGAACTGTTCTACTAAAACCTGCATTTTAAGGCAAGGTTAAATTATCAGATGTGTGTGTGTGACAGAATGAAAGAGTGAGACTTCTGTCGTGCTGGATTCATTAGAGGTCACTGTTTATTCTCCTGTTCCTTCCTGCTCCTCCCAGACTGCATAAAAAGACCCAGTCAGGCTCAAATTGGAGTGAAATTTAAGCCTCCTTACACACACACACACACACACACACACACAAACACACCTCTATTTTAGTGAGCATGCATTTTAGTGCCTGTGTGTGCACATAGCAGTGCCCTTAAAAACATAAAAGCCAAATTAACATGCTAAATTGAGTGATGCATATTAGAAAGAAAACTTTATTTATTTTTTACATTTACCATCATCAAGTATTGTGTATATTTTATATATGTTGAATGTATATTTTATATATTAAAAGAAAAATATATCTTATATATATATATATCTCTGATAAGCTAAAAATACTGTACATGTATGTTCACACACTGAGAGCTGTTTCCCAAAGAATAGCATTAGGAAGAAAAGGCAGTCGACACCTGCAGCGAATAAAGGCCAAAAACACAACCTCCTGCTGTTTTGAACACAATAAGAGAAAAAGAGCACATACACAATAAAGGGAACATGCTGACTGTAATAAAAGAGTAACAAGGCTAAATATATCCTCCAGTGAGACAATGAAGAGCTGTTTGTCGATCCATTTTTATCAACGCAAATAAGAAAGCACTAGAAAAGACAAAACCCTCCTTCATTTTACGCCAGAACTCACCTTATAATTAAACTCAAGTTCTGTTTGTGTGCATGCAAGCACGAGCGTGTTGAGAGAGGGAAAGAAGGAGGGAGAAGGAGGAAAGGAAGAGAGGCAGAAAGGCAGACAATTGTTTTCTGGTTTGAATGAACACTTATCTTTGTCCCTCCATTGTCCTTGTAATAGTTCTGGTAAAGACCCACAGTAACACCAAATGTGGGAGAAGAAGAGCATATGCTTACAGATATACCTACTTGTTTAGTAAAATGATTTGAACTGGACTAGCTGTACCGGACTAAACATATGTTTGAAAATGACAGATTACTGCTGTTTCTTTGGGAATTTCATTGCGGTTAAGAATATTATGATTTACATTTCCTCTAAGAGGCCAGTAGCAGAAAAGCCCAGGACTAAAAGAATTCATTTCACTTCCTGTTACCACAGCGAGTCAGTCTTCACCCTGTAGTTCTTGTAAATCTCTTCTCTCTGAAGAACTGACTGAAAAAAATCAACATCATGCACTTTTGTAAGGAGTAGCAAGGATATTTATTTCGTGTCTTTTCGTTCTTTGCTATTTTGACGTCCAGGGTTCAAAAGGACTATGGGAATGGCTTTATGTAACAGTTTCAAGAAAACAAACACGCTTAAATTTTAAATAGATAAATAATAAATATATTTGTAATTGTAATCTCTCCCTGACAGTCAGAGAACATTCCAGATAGATCCAAAGAGGTTACTATAAATACTAATTATCTGTGTTTACAGTCATTGTAAGACGTTCGATTCTTCTATAAACGTCTTGTGATGAGTGACAAGTCTGCGGGTGAAATGCAGGCTTATGATTGTTTAACCCAAACAGGGAAACTCTAATCACTCAACAAGAAAACATCTCCTATTGTTTCAGGCAGGACCCTCACACATGTCAGTTCGATATAAAAGAGAGAGGAAACAAGGAAGAATGAAAAAGGACAATGGGGGGCACCCAAATAGAAGTTGACAAGGTTGACCTTCAATCAGCGTCAGTTCAATGGATTGAGCCTGTGTGATCGCCTGCTAAACTACGACACTGTGGATGTGCAGCCTTCACTCTGAGAAACTCTGCTGATGCACTTCAGACCAAGAACTAGGACATCCAGAATCACATTCGGTCATTGCACACTAAGTCCGAAATTTCAGCATGTTACAATATACATACAACTTCACTTTTGTCCATCATTAAGGACGATTTGGATCAGGTTCGACTTTGTGCGTCATACTTTCGAACTCAGTGTGCAAGGACCTTCACAGTCATTTGGGATCATGTCTGCGCTGTCTGATCAAGTCATCAGCATTTAATCAACTACACACTGAAATCCACATGGAAATAAACAAGTTGAAAGAAAGAAAGAAATACAATGATCAGCACAGAGAGATTTCTTTAACGTCCTCTCAATCTGCAATATCAGCTTTAGTTCTGCTTACCTCCGCATGGCCTCCAGGAGCCAGAATCTTACTACATCGTTCACATTTCAGACAGAAACGGTGCCAGTTTTTCCCCAAAGAGCTCACTTTCTCAGCTAGAACAGGGAGAGAGCGTAATGTGTTATCTGATCAGCGTGATATATGATGATGAGGTTGACCACTTTAATTGCATTAATGCATATCTAAATTACAACATGGTTGATAAGATTTCAGTTGTCCTGTAGTGTGAAACTTCTGTTTGGCTGTTTTGCATGTCAGTCCAACAGCTTTGTCTTTTCGAGGGTGGTGCTAAGTAAACCAGACTACACGTACTGTAAGTCAAAAACTTTGTATGACTAGCATCACATGGTCTACCATTTAAAAGTTAATAACAATAATAATAATAATTAATACTTTTTTCTGTAAAGATGCAATATTATGTATTTTCTATTTCAAACAAATGCTGTTCTTTTCAACTTTAATTAATCAACGAAATTCAAATAATAAAAAAGAAGTGCTGCTTGAGCAGCAAATCAGCGTATTAGAATGATTTCTGAAGGATCATGTGACACTGAACGCTAGAGTAATGACTGCTGAAAACTTTGTTTTACTATCACAAGAATAACTTAGACTTTAAAATAGAAGTTATTTTAAATATAAATAACATAAGAGCATAAGAGACTTCTTTAAAAACATTAATAAATCTTACATGCTCCAAATGTTTGAATGTTAACATACTCAGAATCATTATATGACTGTTATAGTTACTGTAAACTCATCATTACAGTAGTGTCCAGTCCAGCAAAAGCTGAAATACAGCTTTAACACAGCAACTGCAATTCTGTATGTGTTTGTGCATTTATGTCTGAAGAGATATCTATAAACAATATTTACAAGAAGACTAAGAAGCCTATCCACACAAAATAATTTTTTTTTAGGGTGGAATCTGCATCTGTGTTTTCAGTTGAACAATGCAGCATCAAAGGAGAGGAAGAACAAGCTGGACCATCTAAAGAAATGCTTGAAATAGAGATCCCGTTACAAACCCTGCTGAGTCAGTTCTACTCCTATCAAGCGGAAGTGCATCTTATCTCTGATCTTTCTGATCCTCACAAGCAGTTTTTGTAAACAATCAAATGAAAACTATTTCACTTATATTTCAAAAGAAATGAAAAGTAGATGCACTATCATTTAAATATTTTGGGTTAGATTTCTTTTATTTTGTTCTTTCAAATTTCTGTTCATCAACAAATCCTGAGTAACATGGTTTTTACGAAACTATTAAGCAGAATGGTTTCCAACATTGATAATAAGAAGAAATGTTTCTTGAGCAGCAAACCAAACAATGATCAGGTGACAATAAAAGACTGGACAATAAAACGACATCACAAAAATAAATGCCATTTTAAAATGTATAAAAAAAAGAAAACTGTTTGCATGTGTTTTCTCACTCATAAACAGGTCATGAAATAAAAAAAATCAATATTTTTCTATGAGCAAAGAAACAGTAAACAGTCATGGACTTTGGAGCACAGGAGGGAGAAATACAAGCAATTCAGAGAAAAACTCACCTGTCATCATTCCACAATCAATAAGCATATTTTCTATAGTTATAATATATCAAGCGAAGATTTAAAAACATTTACAAAAGATGACATTGTGCATATGGGGGACTAAACCCACCTCCCCAATGCCCTCCACACTAACTAGCCCACATTCCTAGGGTCTGTCTCTCACACACACACACACACACACACATTCCATCACACAAAACTAGTCAGTTCAAACAGAGAGCACACACTGACTCAGACATATTCAGAAGTCTAGGCTCAGTGGGGATATCAAATCATCAAGCTCCTCTTTAATGCAGCCAGAAAGAGAGTTACTCCATCCGCCAACCTGCAACAGTAGCACAACAGATCCGCTCACTTTGTTCAAGAGTCCCTTGCCAAATTCTTACGTAACACCGTCACCCAATTCTCTATTCCCGGGCTATAGCATTTACTAGCCCCGTGGATACTGGATGTCAGGACAGAATACTAAACAGGAGCCAACAATAACGGGACAGACTACAAAAAATCCTCCAATGCGGCCGTGGGAGCGTCAGGGTCACTTGTGCTTGACCTTTTAATAACAATACTTAGTTTTGCACAGGCTGCAAAATGAACCCTCATCTTCTTGAGAATGACAGTTTGGGGTTCTGCGGTTCTCTATGCTTCATGCAGGAAAAATAATATATAATAATAGTAATTTTAAAATTAACATAGGCCTATTATTTCACACTAAATCTTTCCTCTGACCCAGTTTAACTAGATTCATTCAACTCTTTTACTCTTCATGTTCATACAAATTCCCTATTGGCGGGAGTACTGCAGAGAATATTAGAATGGAAATTATTCATATAGATATCTGAGAGCCCAAAGAGCATCCATCACCAACAACAACACAAATCATGAAGTATTAATCCGTGTTGTTGGACTAATAAATTGGATTTAAAACCCCAAAAAGAAAACAAAGTGTTCAAATCGCACTGCTTATAACCTAATGACTGTAAAACAAACAAACACGCTTTTCAAAGCCTTGTTATGTAACTCTTTCAAGTTTTGCAGAATGTGAATTCCTATAAAATAATAATAATTCTCCTAATCTTTTGGCACGTATTATAAATGCCCTGCAATTCTAGTCAATTAGTCCAGCCCAATGATACAGTAACAATGAAATAAACTTGGCTTGCACTTCTGCTGAATGAAAATTCTAGTGGAAAAACTCTCACCGAAAAATACTGTCTTATCGCATCTTGGACAAATGGACGTCATTCTCTAGAAGAGTCTTCTTGTCGCGCAGGTTCGGTTCTGTTCGCTCCGTCGCCTGTCCCTCGGCGCCCCTGCACACTGAGTGCAAAACGAATCGCGCCGCGGCGTTTATTTAACTTTAAACAGCCTCCTTGCTTGTCTCATGAATATTAAATACGTAGCGTGACGTTAAACCAGTAAACTCCGATTGACTCAAAGGAAACAAATCCTACTATACTGACGGCTCGGCTTGTAAATATTCATTAGGAAACGTGACTGGACGCCCCAAGGTTAGTTACCAAGCAACGTCAGATTGACCTTGTTAATATTCATATCCTTCGCCATAGTGGGATTGGTTAATCGAGCTGCGTGGCACAGTTACGCCACGCCTTTAGTTGGTTTCTTATACGTCAATAAAAAGAAAAACACAAAAAGCTACCTGTCAAACCTTCCCGTCTTCTCAAGCTTGTCACAAAGTAAAAGTTGTTGTTTTACTCTGTTTTGTCTTTGGACCTCGAAACATTAAGCGAGCGGTATTACAACCAAGCATTCCTAAAAATCTTGAAAAGCTGAGAATAGGTCACCTGGTATTTTAAAGGAGCCTTAAAGCAGTTCTATCAGAATATGATGTTATGTTTTTTTCATCATCTGGACACGGGCTTCATACTGCCACCTGGTGTTTTAGATCAAACACACAGTACTGGCGGGTGACAAATCAGGCAAAACCACTGGTCAGTTATGAGATTTTGGGGTATTTTTCTTCCATAAAATGTTTTTTTTTTTTTATGTATATTATAATAATAGAATAAAAGAAGTTGTTCAAACTTCCAAACATGTATGACTTTCTTTTTTTTTCCATGGAATACAAAAGGTGGTGTTAGGCAGAATGTTAGGGACTGACAGCCTTAGGCAACATTCACTTTGTATAGGCTACTTTTTTTCTATGCAATGAATAGTGTCATTCTGTGAAAGGCTGTCATTCCACCTAACATCTCCTTTTGTGTTCCAGTGAACAAAGAAAGACATATGTGTCTGGAACAACATGGAAATAAATAAATAATGGCATAGTTTGAATTTATGGATGAACTACGATAAACCCAAACTTTGTTATGCTAATGTTTACTGAAGCAGAAACTCTGCCCATCAGCGCTCTTGTCCATTCTCCTGACTGTTTACAGTAAAGATACTGTAATTAGTAGGCCTACAGTCTAAACAGATGCATTTGAATGATGGCGGCATCAGTAAATGCTTTTTCAACTACACGCATCACCACTGAGATAATGGATGATCTCATTCTTGTGTCCTTAGATGGGGTCATAGGTCACCTCATGAGAGACAGCAATCCATGGTACCAACTGTTTAAGACACAACTCTCACGTGGTCCATTGCATAACACTGTGCATGGTACCTTATACCCACAAATATAGCATCAGTATTATTGTAACAAATAATACAAATAATATATTTTACAATTGCATAATTTGCCTCACAGTTTTTACTTACTTTATGCTTGACTTGTATATTTATTTGTGCTTCTTGTTATTATATGGGCTATTGTTAAAAAATTGTTGTGCTGCCTAATACATCATGGAAACATTTCTGAGATACATTTTCAGTATTCTTTGATGATTATTTGAACATTAAAATGGTCTTCAGGTCATTACGGTCACGTTTCATCAATTTGAATCCTTGCTGAATAAAAGTATCATTCTTTCTTTTTTCCTTTTTCTTTCTTTTTTTCTTTTTGAGTGGTAATATATCATTTTAATATACTTTTTTATAAACAAGCTTTTGGTAGAAACATCACATTTTCCACAGTGAATTAAGTCTATAACTGAGAAAGATGTTATGCTAAAATGCTCTTCACTTACAATTCACTCATACATACAAAACATACATCTCCTTTGGTCTGACATCATAATGACGACCCATCACTGAATGGACTGATCTGGAAGAGGATGCTGGAGCTCTGAATAAGCCCGTGTTGTTGACTGCTCTCGCGTTTCAGTGCATTATAGCGCCCCCTACATGCGTGAAATACAATACATGGGAAGGTTGGATATATGTCTCTCATGTGAGTATGTTTGCCGAGTATGTTTATTACAAGGTATGTTTTTTGTCTTAGTTTTGACCTTAATTATTTTTTATTTTGTATTTTTATCTCTTTTCATGCTTGGAATAATTAAAGAGCGTACTGTTTTGTTTGATGTTCACCACAAAAACCTTCTTCTACATTTCTGTTAATATATTTATATGAAAATCTGTGTAATAGCAGTTGTAATTTTGTATAGTTGTATAGTAAAATGCTGTTTATGTCTGTCGTTTATGCAACACTTTATGTGAATTGTTGTTAAAGCCCATAACCACTAGATGGCACCAGTGACCATCAAGGTTTGCCAGTGGTTCTCACCTCTTTTCGATGTCATGGGAATTTTCCAATCACTGCATATATTGCGTATACAAAATCAGTGATTTCTATGTCAGGTCCTATAACATTTGCCTAAACCATTTAGAATGTCTCAGGAACATTCAACAAGAGTGATATTATAAAACAAACTGGAACGTTCAATTATTTGCTCATGCTGCTGCAGTGAACATTCTGGCAGTGTTGGCAAAGGTTTCATAACAGGCCTGATTCCTGTTTTTTTTTTTTTTTTTTTTGGCAGCAATTAGTGCCAGCTGAAGGCTGTGTACCATGTATGACTTGCACTGAAAGTTTGTAATTTTATCTGAGAGTTATGATAAGCAGTAGGACCTATACTCAACAATATTATTCAATAACATTTTTAAATACAATTTATTAAATTAAATTGCATCTATCTACAAAGATGTGTAAATACATGTGCACCATGATCCACCGGTCTGAGGCTTTTAAAATTTTTCTTCATGTTTTTGAAGTATTTTCAAAATGCTGCATTTACTAACATACAGTAAAATATATTTTTAATATATGATTTTTTAAAATGTAATTTATGTCTGTGAAAGAAAGTGGAATTGTCATTACTCCAATCTTTATTGTCTCATGATCCTTTACAAATCATATCAATACACTAATTTATTATTATTAATGCTTAAAACATTTGCTCTGGTTAATATTTTTTCAAACATTAATTTCAAACATTTTTTCCTCCAAAATTCTTTTATGAATACAATGTTATAAGAACTTCATCAGAATGTAGAGGTCAAAAGTACCACCAGTGTTCCATTAATGTCTTGGCAACATAACATCATGTTTTGTCATAGTGTACTGGTTTTCAGCTATTTTTCTTCGTTCAGTTTCTGGTGCAAGTGTGGTCTTTGCCAATGTACTGTATCAAATAAACTTTTATTAAAACATATAAAACATTTTTGCTCTAGAAAAGCGCAATATCAAAAGGTTTTTAATATTTTCAACAAACAAAAATTTCAGTTTATTTTACAAAAAATTGTTAGAAATTCCAATCAAGTTTCGAAAAGCTCCTCAACTTGCTGTGCACTAAACTGTTGGGTAATGAAAGAGCATATCTATATTCTGGAAAATCTAATCATGTTCAATGGCTTATGTCGAACAGTAAACAGTAGTAGTGTCCTCTAAATCATTCATTATGATTAAAATAAAAACATTAATAAATGTGAATCTACATCACTGTGCTCTTTACAGTCTAAAATCTCAGGCTGAGCTTTCACCCTGCCCGTCATTCAAGAAAAAGGACAATTGGCCAGATGTCCCTCGTAGGGGCGGGGCAGAGGATACACCCGGTAAGTTCATTGGACTTGAACACCAGCTCTGTTCAGGGTCAAGGGTCAATCTCCATGGGAATGATGGTGAGGATAATGTCCTCGTTGCCACGTCGAACCACCACACGTAAACTGGTGTCCTTTTTGATGGCTGTGCTCACATCCGTTGCGGTGGAGATCCGCTGACCATTGATAGAAATTATGACATCGTGCTCCTTAAGTCCACCTCTGCAGAAGAGACAGAGGAGAGGGAAAAAACATTTAAGTAAGACTACAGAGCACTAAAATAATTTATGTTGATTAAGGCCTCCTAATCTTCAGAGTTTGCATCGCAGAAACTGAAACCTCTCCAGTACAAATCAAATACTGCTGGCTTTCCCAGAATTACTCCAAAACAGCTTCCAAAACCAACTCCTAAGGCTTTGCGTAATGTATTTTTACAGTTGTTGTAGAACTGTATGCTTCATCATAACATCAACATTAAAAGCGTAATGGCTTTATATAATTCAGTCCTTATCGCTTTAAATTACTTATTAACTCATATTTCAGAAATACACACCTATATCTATATTAGGTCAAATAAAACACATGCACACACCCTCACAGAGCAACCATCTAGGTTATATACTAGACTTCACAAGTACTTCCTGTTTGTTGGTCTGCAAGTGTGACATTTGGTGATCATCTGTTATGCAATTCTGATTCATAAGCATGGTGGTGTCGCGGCGAGAGGAAAGAAGCAGTTGTTTTTATGTCTGGGTGCCATCTGAGCTTGTTCCTAACATGTCCAAGCTTTCTGGAAAACTAAAAATGGGTCAGGATGTGGTGGGCAGTGAATAGGACTGTGGCTGTGGAATTATATCAAAACATCATTTCACGCACTGAGAACTTCATCATATGAACCTGCAAAACCTAAATTTGCCTTTGAGTACTTTTTTTTTTTATTTTAACAAGCATGTAACAATTTAAGACACTCTAAAAAAGGATATGATGTGGCAGTGACAAGGCCTGAGTCACAGGTGTTCTCGTTAATCAAACGGTTAATCATCATATAGTTCCAAACCTGTCTGAAACATGTTTCTTGTTGGAAAGACATAAAAAACAGAGTTCTCATTTTTACTTGAACTATTCCTTTCATTTTCAGCACCCTACATGCCTCTCTTTTTTGTGGGAGTAAACTTCAGCAGGATTTGTGTGTGTGTATGAGTGTATTTTGATAGGTGGGGGTCAAATACAAATTTAAAACATGTGGAGTTAGATAGAGCCAAAGACAATATCCTTACAAGCATGACGGCAGAGAGCATGTGGCCAGTAAAAACAGCATGAATTCTGCCAAACGAGTTGACCTGCTCTCTTGACCTGCTTGGCATTATGGGACTTTGAGTTTTGGTGACTCACGCTGCAGCTGGGGTTTTAGAGATGACCTCAGTCACATAGGCTCCTGAAGTGATGTCAGGGAAGTCACGCAGACGACCTTTCAGCTCTTTGGACAATCTGTGAGCAGGAATACATCAGATATGTTTTCATCAAAGAATTCAAACGGTAAACTATTTTCCATCCAGAAAAAAAACCTAATGGCCTGAAATTATAATACGGTACTATAAATCACACAGAGTATAAAAACAGAGACGTCACAGAATGACATAATCATGGAAGATCTTCCATAAGGTCATAATAGTAACCATATTAAATGAAGTATTCATTAATTTGATGCATGGACGTGGTTATGTACTCACGCAGGAGTAAGGGTCATCATACGAACACCGATGTATCTTTTCTTAGTCGCTCCTCGACCTGTAAAAAAGCCAGAAGAACATAATCAAAGTTGCAACACAGCAAATAATTACAGCAGGCAACAAACAATATTTCATATATTGTTTCTGGACATGAATGTACTGTTGTACCTCTGGCCAGTCTGTCATACGACTCAGCCAGAAACTGTCGTATCTTGTCTGATGGAATAGCGAAGGAGATTCCAGCCGTCACTTTCAGTGTATTGATCCCAATCACTTCACCATCCTATAGAAAAAAGAACGATCAGGTATGCACACAATCATCCTGGAGTACAGTACTGCTCTTCACATACTTTTTAACATTTTTTAAGAACATTTGAATATCCATACCTAACAAAATGTACATAAGGTGGTAAAAATAATTGTTATAAGTTACTTATATTCTGTAATTAATAAACCTTACCATATCAGTCAAATATTAAATGACTATAGATATATGTATATATATATATATATATATATATATTTTTTTTTTTTAATATGTATACTTGACTGTTGCCCCTAGTAAACCAAAACACGTCTTATGATCTTACTAAAGTCTTACATAATATAGTCTAAAATAAAACCATTTGAATAATCTAAAATCAAACCAACGTTACTACTGCCAACTAAAAAACTATTTAACTATATAAGTCAACTAAAATAATTAATATAATTAAAAAAATATAAATATTACAATAAAAATCTGGAAACAAAAAATAAAGCTAATTTAAATATTATTAATAAAAATATGATAGTACATTTATAATATTAAAATATCACTGACTCAAATTAATATGTAAATGTATTTATTTATTTGGCAGGCAGCTATGTATATACTGTAAATAGCAAAATAAACACATTTGGGATGAGAAAAAACTCCACTCAGTCCCAATCATCCTATCATTGTTCATGAAGACCCTTTACTCTTTACTATGATCCATTAACTTGGGACATACAACACCATGTTAAATTAGTCTCACCGGGGTAACATTACTGTAACACCAGACACATGCATTCTGGCAAAGTAGACCCTAAAGATTACCACACAGTCATGCTCTGTGCAAATATAAGTAGTGATTATGTATATTCATATGGGATATTATTCAGCAGTTTTGGAATGAGAAAATGCTCACCAGATTGACTAATGGTCCCCCTGAGTTGCCATACTGTAAAAAAGACATTTAAGAAATGCTTTATGAAATGTTTTATGCCTTGATTTGTGTGTGCATGACTGTGTGAAAGGCACACATCAAAATATCAAATAAAATATGTAATAAATAACTTTAAAATAAATACAAAGCAATAAATAAAATGTATAGCTCTGGTAATTCACATACATTAATGATGGCGTCAGTCTGAATGTAATCCATATCTGAGTTTCGTAGACCTAACTCTTTCCCGCCTCTCTGCGTGGTGCTTACTATCCCTGTGGTAACTGTATTCTGGAGGGAAAATGGGCTACCGATAGCAACCACAAATTCTCCTGGTCTGAGGTCAGCGGATCGGCCGAGGAGAAGCACGGGCAGCTTACCCTGTTGCGCAGAAAGAGAGAAAAGAAATATATGTCTGTTACGTACAGCATGCAGCCTTTATTTTAGTATCCCTCATAAGACAGAAATATCCCAACCCTTCACAATCCCAAAGCCTGCAAAAGTTTATAAAAGGACTTTAATTGAATCCAATAGTGGCCACCCAACACAGCTGCTTTTGAGATTCTAGCAACTTTATGACATTGCAAAGTCAGTTATGTGATAAATGTTTGTATGCAGGCGTTCCATAATTCTAGCCTTCAATTTCCTGAACTGCCCAGAACTGCCATACAAACAGTTCTATTCTAACACCTCTGTGCTTATATCAAGTATCAGCCAAACAGGAGTTTGGATATTAAATTCAGATCTCTGAAACCTAATCACCCTGCAATCTTTATGACATCACGGAAAAGTAGGCACTTAGGACAGGATGGGACAAATCGGAATGCTGTTTTGCCCTTCCTGTGGGGGAATCATTTATGGAATCTCCCCTCTCAACAGAGGGGCTTGATTAGAAAGATCATTGTGACAACAGAATATGCTTGTTTAGGCATCGCACTGGTGTCTATTTTGTTTACTGGCAGTAAAAATAGAGTCAGAGACTGGATAGCAGACACGCTGAGCTTGATAAACACGCCAGACGCACTTACGTTCTCATTTTGTGTGCATGTACAGTATATGGGCTAGGGATGGTTCGCATGACAGCAGTGTGAGTTGTATTTCCTAACACAGCATCAGTTTTTCAATTAAAAAAAATTATATTATCAGTCATACATGGTTACAGTACATACAATGTCTGAGCTACCTAAGGCCTGATTTGAGAATTATTCACAGATGTTGTACAATACCACTGTCTTACCTTAAATATTAGGCTGGAAGAATCTTCTCTTATGTCTAAACAAATCGCGTACACTAAAAATCGATAATGTTTCTAACAATGAGAAGAACTTTACAAAGAAACAAAATGGCTGCCTTGTTGTTGTACAGTTTCAACACCAGCTGTACCTGCATGATGGAGAGGAAGAAAACGAAGTCCAGAGCTGTAAACTGATCCTAAGCTTTTATCACGAGGTGAACTCTCAGCGAACTCGACCTGTCCTAACAGCGTTTTAAAATAGAAGAGGACAAAAAAGACGATGACTTGCAAACTAGACAAAAAAAATGTATCACTCTCTTCTGTCTATTCTAGGGGCCAAGATGTGCAGTGATTAAGTGGCTAAATTACAGTAACATCAATGTGATTCTGTTCTTTAAATGTGAATTCAAGACCTCATGCTCATATAGCTTAAGCACTGTAATTCCCATCTTTTAAATGCAGTTTATGATCATAAATTCAGAAAACATAAATTACACCCTCAATCTGTTTCATTCCAGTTCTGTGGAATCCCCCTAATCGAGAATCCCACAAATATATCTCTGCGATTATGTACAAGTGGTGGGAACATCATTGCTCTATTGGGTTACCATTGTAAAAAGATGAGATCATTCTTCAAACACAACGGTCACATCAGAACACAACACTTATAAGCCACAATGAAGCTAAGTCAGACATTTTGTGTCAATGTGGCAAGCTAGTCAACCATTTTTCAGTTGTGAGAGTTTATATGAAATTTCCATTTTAACATCTACATGGAAAAACCACCCTTTCAATTTCTTGTCCTTTCTCCTTACCACAAAGATGACTCAGTGTTATGTCCGAACTCAAAATATAGGCCATTATCAGTATATTATAGATTGGCAGGATATCAAAAATGGTCACGAGCTATATATACGAATACGAATGAAAACTGCAAAAGATCAAAAAGAACAAAACAAACAAAAGAAATGACCATACTTTCACTATGTACAGACGTGTATACACTATGTATACATTTAGCTGCTGTATCTATATTAAATATTAGAGAAGCTACTCAGCTATGTTGGTCATTTCAGCAGGTTGTGAGGTTATCATAACAGGTCATGAACTTGAATAAAGCTCTACTTTGCGAGACTGAGCAGTTCCTTATAAACATTTACCAGCAGAAACACCTGCATCCATCTGGCCTATAAAAGCAATGATAGTTACCCAGGTGTCTTTGCTATTGATACTGCAGTCAGAGAATGCCAGTCAATTGGGGGCTTATGTTAAAAGTAGAAGAACTTTGAGAAAGAAGACGTTGTTGTACCTATAAGACTTCCAAGATAAGGCTAGGATTGATAATTCCAATGAAGATGTGTCACAAATAAAAAAAACAAAATAAAAAAAAAACAGCACAGAAAGTGTAAGAACCCTTTTTTTTTTTACGACGTGGAGAAATAATGCTAAGTGTTTTTTCACCTGTGAAATTGGTAGTGATGCATTTTATTGCTTTAGGTGATTTTAATTTCCGTTCCGTTTCATTTTAATTAACCATGCAGTTTGTAGAGCTGAAACAGACATTCCCCCAGCCCACAACCATTCCAGTAGTTAATAAGCAGTTATGCAGGTTCAAAACGGGTAACACAGTCTGTCGAAGGTTTAGATTATGATTACAAGGTTGTTATGGAACTACAGTACACAGAGTTTCCACAGGTCGATGTTCCCATGCACTACTAAAATTGTGTGTCTGCCTTTAAACACCAGTCTGCAGTTAGTCACAATTTGAACAAAAGCAGAAATAGCAGAATTCAAAGACATCATTAACTATTTGCAGTAAAAAGTGAGTAGGAACTGGAGATACTGAGATCACCGTCCCACTCTGTCATCATTGTGCCCGTCAGTAGGCACCTCATCCCATATTGTGCCTCTAATTACAAAGCTGTTTGCAACTTTAAAAGATAAGCACCAGT
The DNA here is from genome assembly GCA_032361065.1 of Enteromius trimaculatus. Taxonomy (NCBI): domain Eukaryota; kingdom Metazoa; phylum Chordata; class Actinopteri; order Cypriniformes; family Cyprinidae; genus Enteromius; species Enteromius trimaculatus. The sequence continues at coordinate 7,495,330 of JAUMHP010000072.1, read as the reverse complement.
TTGCAAGCACTAAATTCTCCACTTGGTGGGTGCAAGTTATTTTCAGTGAGCGAACTATTGAAGGTTCTTGCCAAAGGAAACCTAAGAGGTTTCTCCTTTAAAAGATCAGTAGACTTAATAGAGCTCCCAATTATGTTTCATTTAAGTATAGCCTAGTCTTTGTCTTTGGGATTTCTCAGAAAAATTCCCTATGAGTAATAAAAACTGATTTTGTTCAAATAGAACTTTTAGACTTTTTGTTTTTGCGGTATGTAACTGACAGACGGCCGACAAATGAATAACTAAATCTTTAATAATTGTCCACCAGAATATATACAAGTTAATAAGACTATCATTTGCTCCTGCATTGTGCGTTTGCTGTGAAATGCTTTAAATGTAAATTGAATCTGTCCAAGTATAATACTTGGAGCCATGAGGTTGTAGCCAGATTATGAAAAAATACTGTAGTGTTCTCATTTAAAACTCTAGAGGAGGTATATGTGCTTACCAGGGCCCTTCTTTTGGAAAAAACTGAGATGTTGGAAACTTCTTGGCACCATCTGATGGTTTTGTTAAATTTTGAAAGAAACAATTGAGATACTATTAAAAAAAACATAGTTGTCCTTTTTCGATAACACTTTATAATAACTACACACTATGAATCATTAGTTAAGCATTAGTTAATACTCAGCTCATCCTTTATAAACCATTGTTCTAACATTATTATTCATTAGTAAAAAGTGTACAAGTGCATCTATAAACGCCTTGTTCTTGAGCATATATATAATGTTTAATAACTGTATTTTCATACTTTATTAATGATCAGTTTATATATATATATTTTTAATTATTACGTTATTTACAAACCAGTTATTTAGGAGTTGTCAGTGTTTAATAAGATCATTTAAAAAAAAGTTTATTGAGTATATTATTTAGATTTACATTAATAAATCTTATTATTTAGACACATGATAATAGTTGTTCAGTGTGTTAATAAAAGCTTTATTAACACATGTTCCTGCTGTAATTCATGATTAAATCAGGTAGTTATTTAGTAGTTGCCAGACGTCTGTTTTTGAGAGCTCATCTAAAGTGAGGCCTATTTATACCTTGTAAAGCATTTGTAAAGCAGATTTAAAGGCTCATTTATCTTCCAAACAGAAAGGTTAAACAAACTCATCACAGAGGGATACAGAACACTGAAATATTTAAAAAATGAAATATTTGAAAAATGATAAAAAATGTAATCGTACAACTGTACACTTTTAAATGAAAAACAAACTTTCAATTTAATATAATTTTCTTTTTTAAGTGTCCAGTTGTACAGTTTTATATATATTTTTTTGCATCTTGAAATGAATTCTGTATCCCTCTGTGTTGTGTTTGTTTATTTGTTCTGTTAGGAAGATGACTGAGCCTTTAAATCTTTTGTACATTTAGATACGCTTATAAATCAAGAACAAGGCATTAATAACTGTATTTATAAACTGCTTACTAATGACTATTAATGCTGGATCAATGCTTTATAAAGGTTGATCTGAGTATTTACTAATGCATAACTAATGATTCATAGAGTGTAGTTATTATTAAGTGTTACCAATTTTTCTTCCTTTTTTTCTTGAATTCAATCACAGGACAGCTGGAAATATCAGCCTGGAATCAGGAATGATACAGTATACTTTAAACTTGAGACGAGTTCAGACTTGTGAGTTTATGAGAGTGTTTGGGGGGAAGGGGGTTTCAGTGACCTACTATTTCCACGTTGCTGTCCCACATGGTAGTTTATACCATGTAGCCCTAAATCTTCTTTGCATTAATACACTTCCACTCTTGTTTCCACATGGCCAAACCTGCTTTTCTGTTCCCACGTGTGATTCACATCTTACCCTGTAATATTAAATGACTCATTTTGGCCCAACCAGCAGTCAGCCACATTAGTAGTCTGGACTGCATTTTAGGCCACTGGAACATCAATAATCCAAAGAAAACCTGAGTGTGTGCACGCTACGTATTAGCCTTAAAGCTCTTTACTTAAACGGGAAGTTTCTCTTTGCCTTGGCTCACAACCAGAGCAGAGGAATGGAAAGGAAGACACGGGAGATTTACAAATGAGTTGACTAAATGTGTGATGGGCTGAGACATGAAAATGATTCATTTTCCTGGAGCTTCTGAGTTCGGGAACAGGAACAATGGGAAGTTCAACAGATCGTGGAAGTTGGACCCTGTCTGTACAATGTTACCTTGAATGTGGGTGAAATTTGTGTCCACATACACATACATATGGATTAATTTTCAGTCCCAAACCACATTTCCCCTCTTTCACTTTCTCTGAGAGGGAAAACACTTTCCTCTCTATTTTGTTTCTGAAGTCTGGCCGTTGCAGACAGAGTAATGATTTCCCAAGAGACAGACAGCCACCAATAAACGGAGCGAAAAGGAGGGAGAAAGACAGTATCAAGGACAATATATTGGGAAGAAAATAAATAATCTGCTCTATGACTTCCCTCTCAGTTCATCCACCATGTGCCGCCCATTTTCTGCAAGTGTAACTGCGTTTTGTGAAATATATCCTAATTTCTTTCTCATCAAATTAAGGCATGTGGATACTATGTGTAAGTTTTCGAAAGTAACTTATGAAACTTTGTGGTGAAGCTAACCATTTTAACTGAATACATCAATACATGGGAGATTTTTAGGTGGAAAGACACCTTTAAAATCTAAATTTATCATGTTTTTCACATTGATGAGTATTGAGATTTTTTCTAGTTTTACAAGCAGTACTTTTCAAAAGTGCAGGTTTACTGTAGTTGACTATTTACAGCGTTAACAACTACTGAAACACTCCTATAGCTCAAATAGTACAGCTAGAAACATCAAGGTTAAGTGTTCAGTTCCATGTGAATGCATGAACTGACAAATACCGTGAAACACCATACTTAGAAATGGTCACACTAATTATTTTTGCATGCACTTTAAAAGTTTGACTGGGTCAGACCAAAGCAGTAATTTATCTTCATGAAATGCTGTTCTTGTTTTGACTGTAAATGTTTCAGAATAGTTTTAAAAAATAGGATTACCAGACCTAAATAATGTGCCTGTATCTCAGCTTGTATATATGTTAATCAGACAACTTGAACTGTAGCTGAATTACTCAAAAACTCATACTTACTGAAAGTTTGACAGTATTGACCTACTTAAAACCTCTCAACATGCATCAGAAAAAGAGAAGAAATTGCAATAATTGCTTACAGGGATGCAGGCACACACAAGTTCTTTCCAACACACACACACACAGTCTCCTCAGGGTCTTTGCAGTGCCTGATTCTTTTCCAGAGCATGACCTCCAATTCCCTTGTGCTGTTCAAACCAATGCCCTTTTCTGCTGCTTGTTTTTTTTACTTTTCCCACATGTCCTGTTAGAAGCAAGTCTTATATCACAGATGAGAGACAAGTCTGTCTCTCTCAGACTCTCTCACTATTGCTCACACATACACACATGACCATATGATGTCATGCAGGATCACTCACTCGCTCAAACTGGGGCAAACTCTTTAGCAGCTGGGCATTAAAGAGCCCACTGATTCAATCCAGCAGCATCAGAAACACCAGCTGAGAGAGAGCTACATAAAACATCTCAAACTATAGGCACTGCCGTGGGATCTATTGTGACTGCAGGGATCGGGATAAGAAACAGTTGAGGAATCTGATCTTGGAGCAGTATGCATTCTTTGGAAACACAGGATCAGATTAAACATGCAGACTGGGCCTGTGTGTGCTTTATTTCTCTGGGGAACATATGTTTAAGAGACTGAGTGATTGTGAGGTTAGGATTGTCAGCCAAACAAGCTGCCTGGTGTCTATCAGCCAGCATTGATATATATTTTAAGAGCCTGTACAGTACATTGCACTGACCTGAGTGAATGGGGGGTTGTGGCTAATAGAAAATTTTTAAGAAGCCTTATAAGGGTTGCATTGCTCATTTTGTATTTATGGGGTCAGTAATGTTCCTATTTTGGTCTCCTTTCCAAATATCACATGGCTGTGTGGATGCAGTAATTGCTGAAATACAGTATAAATGCCAAGTTTGAATTCCTGCAATCTTTAGCTTGGCCTTCTGTTATTTTTCTGTTAATGAAACAATATTTGGACTTGGGTTTTTAAAGGACGTAACATGTGGCCAGGTATGGTTTCAACCCATCCAAGTGCACACACACAGCAGTGAGAAGAGAACACACACCCGGAGCAGTGGACAGCTATTGCTGCGGCGCCCGGGGAGCAGTTAGGGGGAATGGTGCCTTGCTCAAGGTTCTCACCTCAGTCGTGGTATTGAAGATGGAAGCATTGGTTGTTCACTCCCCCCACCCCACAATCCCTGTCAGACCTGGGACTCCAAACCACAACCTTTGGGTTACAAGACCAACTCTCTATCCATCCATAATTTACTAAAGTAACTATATCCCAAAACAGAGCATGGTGTGTTTAGTGCATTGCAGTTGAAATTCAGGCTTGAACCTCTTCAGTATAAACAATCAGGATAAAAAAAAACCCCTTACTTTCCATTTATAAACCACGGTGAGGCTGCTTCCTGTGTAAAAAGACATTATAAAACAGTTCAATCTGTCCACCTCACTACACAAACCACACAGATGTTTGGTCTTTGGTGGGCTAAGCATGCTAAGTGCCTGCCGAGAGAATAATGGTCATTAAAACAGTTTAGCAATCTGCTTTCTGGAGCATTACTTTAGCCTTCAAGTCACTGTGAATATGTGTGTGTGGTTAAAAACACTTTTATGCCTGATGAAGAGAGTACAACATCTGTTCTCAAGGCCTGGTAAACTTGCCCTCTCAATGCAAGTATTTATATATTCTCATCTTTGCCTTCCTCAAACTAATTTACCCTTGCATCTCTACAATTGGAGAATGGCTAAAGAAAGGCAAATCCTAGCGTATGTTACTCTACAGTAGCTCAGATTTGTTTTAGAAGGATATATGGCACAGAACAAAGACCAAAAAGAAATGTGGACAGTGGTAAAAGTGCTTACCTTACAAAAAATGTTGATGTTAACATAAGAATGGCAAATTAAATATTATACTGTAGATAAAAAATTCAAATAAATAAATATATAATATTATTGCTGCTTTAATAATATGAACATCATATTATAAACATTAAACAAACATCAAAATCAAATAGGCAAAATATATACAGTAAAAAAAAAAAACAAGATTGCACTTTATTGCTGGTGCATTAAGACCAGCAATAAAGTGCAATATTAGTCTAAATAAAGTCTTTAGAAGATTACACAGAGATTTCAACAGAAAAAACATGGATTTTGTGACTTTTTATGCTTTATCAGGAGATAAAAATGTGTAAAGTGTACTGTATTCATGGAATGTGGAATGACAGCAGGGCTGTGTTGGTTCCTCTTACCGGTGAATCGATCTTTATGAGGGCGATATCTGCTTTTTCATCAACATCCTTGATCTTGGCATCATACGAGGCTCCATTTTTGAGCTCCACCTTCACTCGGTTTTTATTGGCTACCACATGGGCGTTTGTCACAATGAGGCCGTCGTCAGACACCACAAACCCTGATCCACTCGCCACTGCCATTTCACGCTTTGAGTACACCATCCTAAACAAGACAAAAAAAAAAAAGAGTATGAAAAAGAGATGAAAACGAAGGTAAAGAAAGAGACATTTGGTGAAATATTCCTCTTTAATATAGACCAATGATAATGTAAGAAACATACTTGCGATACAGTTCAATATGAACCACGGCAGGGGCGATCTTTTCTACAACATCTGCAATGAAGTTGTACTTGTATCTGAGGCTGTTGGGGTTATCATGGATTGCTGAAACAAGCAAACAAGCAAAAAGATGAGAATGTATAATAGAAGAAATGGACAGTAGAGGACAAACATCTGAAAAATATCAAATGACATCACTTAAACAGGATATCGATAGGAAAACGAGACTAGTTGTTAACTTAAAAAAAAGACAAGTGGTGGGATATTTCTGTGTAAATATATATATGGGACTTCTGTTGCTTACGTAAATCAGCATCACACTTTCTCTCGCTCTCACTCACTCACACACACAGAGACAGAGACACGTGAGGGGCAAGATCTGAGGAGCCTCTTGGAGGACGTGTCTGGAAATGTTGACTCCTGTTCTCTGTAATTTCACCATGAAGGAAAAGAAGTAAGAGATATTTTTTTCCTTTCACCCAAAATAGTATTATCAGCACTCAAATGCTCATAATATACATAAAGTGTATGAAAATTGGTTTTAATTTCATCACCCTCAGGGTCAGACTGTTTTGGTATACATTGCAGACTCAAATGCGCAGACGACAACAGCTGTCATTTAATCCAATAAGTAAGACAGTCGCTGTAATGATGAAGGGGCCCATTTAATTACACAGGATCACAGGGACCCCAAGAAGACCTGGCTGTTGGAAAGCATGCAAGTTCAAAAGACAAATGTGTCTGTGGCCAGATGGGTTTGTGCTAAGTGAGGGAACATTAAAGTGAAACAGTGGAGTGGTTTATAAAGAGTTATAATGTTTGCTCAAGTGTAATTAAAGTCATATCCACTGTGGCGCTGGCATGTATTCTGACCTGAGCAATTCAACCTAATTATAGTTTTAACACCAAATCTTCTCAGTTTTGTGGAAGAAAATGTTCTGGGTCACTTTGCGCATACATTTAACAACCTAACTTTTGAGTTTTAGCTTAGCTTGAATAAATATACATGCCAAACTATTCAGTATTGTTCAAAAGTTTAAAGTCTGTGCCAATTTTTCTATGGTTTTGAAAGAAGTACCTTAAGCTCACCAAGGCTGCATTTATTTGATTAAAAGAAACAATTTTATATTTAATATATTTTTAATAACTCTTTTTTAAAATGTATCCACAGACATGCAGTGAAACAACACATCAGCGTAGACAGTTATTTTTGCATGTGACCTAATTTCATATGCATAGTTTCAGACATAAATTTCATGGGGGGAGAGTATTTAAAAAATCATGCAATGTGATTTACTAAGGTTTGCAGTGGAGTACTGGTGTTTGCACAGTTATTACCCACTCAAAACAAAGCATGTCTTAAACTATTTTAGTATTGTACGCTATGCTCATTTGCTCTGCTCTTGGTAGATTGCATAAGTCATTATGGAAATTTTATATCTGCATCCAAGTTCTTTAATTTGCACTTTGTCAGTAGACCAACTGCAGATTATTCCACTCCCATCAGCTTTTTTAAAGGATTGTGTTCACACACTCATTTGCCCTGTTTAATAATGGTTCCTTAATTTCCGTACATCATAAAATGTGTCATCAAATTAAATAAACATTTTACATTAAATTGCGATTTAAATATAATCCACTAAAAATAAAGAAGAGGGAAATCCTGACTGTAGCTGTATATATATGCATTCTGCTATGGACACTAAAAGGTGCTCTAAGGTCAGCAGTACTTGAATATAAGGAATTCAAACAAACTCAGTCCTCAGATGTCTAAATTCCTCTCACATTTGGCTCATATCAGACTGATTGGACTGGAGATTTACTCAGGGAGGTCAAAAGGCCAAAGAATTCAAACCAAATCCTTCCTTTAGCCATGCGATGGAAAAGTATTTGTTTGGTTTTTTTTTTTCTTTTTGAAAGACAAACCTATGATTAGGTCAAATGCACCGGCAGAAACAATAGAATTAGACATGCTTGTCTCATCTTGGCCCACACTCAGGTGCTGCAACCCAAATCTATAACCTCTCTGACAGAACAAAACCTTCCTAGGCATTTTATGAATCATTAGTGCATATTCTGGCCCCGCTTCAATGCAATCTTTAAAATGATTTAACCAGTGCTGCTGTTGATGCATTTATGGTTTAAGACTGCTGCAAGACTGTAACATCTGACAGTTAATCACATTTCCAACCCTGACAGACACAAAATCATTGTTGACATTCACACCAGCATGTACTCATGCATCTGCTGGCTCATTTTATCCGATGAAATGTTTGAACACAGGACTGGACAAACCATCACAACTAACCATTCCCTGCAGACCAACAGGAAAAAGGAAAGAAAAGTTTATTTTATGGAGACAGAATATCCAGTGTGGTGAGACTTGTCCAGCTCCAGACCAACAGTAAACAAGGCATTCAATCTAAAATCACATGTTTTGAAAAAAGATATCAAAACAAAGTAAATAAAAAAACAGCAGTAAAACTCCTGGTCAAAATGGGCAAAGTCCACTTAAAAATTATGCATCAGTAATCCTACAATGTAAAACACCTAATTATAAAATGGAGAGTCCTGACTCTAAATTCTCATAGGATGAGCTGCAGATGCTGTGCTGCTTGGCAAATGTAAACATCCTGCACTATAACATATCAGAACAATGGTTTATCCCCATTTCTGTCAATAATAAATTTGACATTTATTCAACATTTATGAAAAAAGGGCACAAGCTCATAACATATCACCTGTGGTTCAAACATTGCAAAGCAAACCTGGCTAATTACTTATTACAGTAAAATTTTAGTAAAGCTAATTTTTTTGAACTACTGACCTGTCATCCAAACCTGCCAAGAATGTGCTCGGTTCTGATCTCAAGACATCAAAAGCCTATGTTTAGTCTGCACAAATATGAGGCCTTGTGTTTTCACTGAAATACAGCCAGATTACAACGTATACTGTAGTCTTAGAGAATGAAGTTACATTTGTCCTAGAGATCCTGGATATCTCTCCTGGGGAGGTGGAGACATGAAGCCTGGTTTGACCATCAATACGAGCACTGCTTTTCTGTTTGATTCCAGAAGAAGTCATCTTAAAATTTGGTGTATGCATAAAACTAGTCATATTGCATGTTTTAGAAGAAAAGTAAAGACACATGGAAGATTCCAAGACAATAAATCTTTTATCCAGATGTTCAGAGAGTTTACATTCAATCAACTCAGGTATTTCTACCCAGGCAAGCAATTTTTCATAGTATTTGCTATAACCATTCAAAATTTTGGGGTCAATAGGTTTAAAAAAAAATGTAAGTAATATTTTTATTTAGCAATATCAGATAAGACACAGTAAAAATATTTAAAATGTTAGATTTTTTAAACATTTATGAGCACCAAATATATATTAGAATGATTTGACACTGACTAAATAAATTGGATTAATTGCATTTTAAAATACATTCACATAGATCATATAGTCTTTTGAACACTGAAGGGCAAATTGTTCTGTTCTGTTCTATTCTATTCTATTCTGAATCTGCTTCTGCATGGTTCTGGCATAGGAAGAGTTTACTCCTGGCTAGTACAGTTTTCACAAAAGTCAATAGAATGGGTGAGGGATGCAACCTTGTGAACATGATGAACAGGGCATGCCTGTGGCTCTGAGTTATAGTTAAGGTGTCCAGTTACAGTTGTGTAAGCTGTGTCTGAGGCCTCTCTGTGGGGTTTGTAAAGGATTCAGACTCAAGAAGTGTGTTTATTTGAATTCAGCTGGACCTATGTAGGTGAACAGAGAGCAGGATATGAGTCCTTACTGTGGGAAAGTCCTACTGGCCTATATTATACTAGGAAGATGTGGTGGCCGCTGGAGAAAGAGGGCTAAAGAAAATGTATTTGCAAGAGTCTGGAAGGAAAGGGAGAAGCTCTAGGCTTCAGGGCAGTAAGAAAGAGAAATAAATGCATCTGACGAATCATGAAACGTTAATAATGAATCTTTTCATGATCCAGTCATAACACATATCATTTACACTTATGTGCCTGTCTATTCTTGTTCTCATAGGCTCGTTTCTAGTCTGAGCATTTACTTGTAGATCTGTGCGTGTTAGTATCAGTAAAAAGAGCACAAGCCATTTGACTACTCATAAACAAACCTGTCTTTCATAACATGCTCATTGAAGATAGTTAAACAAAAGCCGATTCTGGACAAACAGAGGACACACACACTCATATACAAAGAACAAAACCTTACTCAGAATTTAAACAATACACATTATCGAAACAAAGAGACAATGAAAGGATGAGATACTGTTTCAACCATATCAAACCATACCTTCACACGCACACTGTCATTGATGTTTAGAGTTAGAGAAAAATCATCAGCATTAAATCTTAGAGGCTGGAATTAATAATTTGGGAGGTATGAGTTCACAAATAAGTAGGTACGGATGACTAGGCTGCTGGATACAAGTGACAAGAAATATAATGTATAAAAAAATGTTTGAAAAACATCAACAAATGCATTCTTAAAAAAAACTTTAGCATTCATACTTAATGGTATTTTGGATTATACTACTGTAACAATTTGTGCAGATTTAAATACCAAAAAAGTACTAATATCAAGAATCAGGCTAATATCAAGAATCACTGTACATAAAATAAAAGGACTATTGAGAATGCAATATTGTCAAATTGCAATAAATAAATAAAAAGGCTATTCTATATACAAAAAAAAATCAATATATAATATTTTTCTTTTCAAGAGAAAAAGAAAGAGAGCAGCCATAGAGATGGGAGAAATATGTGCCTCGTCAGCATTTAGGGCTACTAAACAAATCTGCAGAAGTCTGGACGGGACAAAACTCTGAGCACCTATGAAACCCACAGAACTAACACACACAACATAAAAAAAAAAAAAAGATGAAAGTGCATAAACCGCTGCACATACACTTGACAAAAACAACTAAAAGCCTGAAACAGACATATACAGTTGTGCTGTGAGAGTGTATCATGACCAGTGTTGGGGTAACACATTACAAGTAATGCAAGTTACGTAAAAATATTACTTTTTCCAAGTAACTGGGAAAGTAACGCATTACTTTTTAATTTTAGAGTAATATAACTGAGTCACTTTTTCAAAAAAGTAACGTCAGTTACTTTGTTTTCTTATTTATTGACTGACAAGTCTCCTGACATGTTGGGAGAAATCAGAAATACAGAGGCATTGTGCACAGTGTGAGTAGACTAAATGTGAATGTGCATTAGTTTGCATCTCATGCTCAAACAACAGATTTAGTATTCATCAAAATGAATTAAAATAAACTTAGAATATGACGCAAACCTGCAATAATTAAATGACATGGATGTATTTAATCTACGGTGGCCGAGAGAGCTCAACGCGCTGCAAACTTAAGAAAACACGTGCAAACAGAAGAAAACACATGCAAACAGAAAAAAACACATGCAAACTGCAAATTCTCACAACGCAACCAAACACAGGGAGGCACTGCAAACTCACAAACATGCTGCAAACAGCACAGACCACAACAGAAACATCTGGGACCTGATTTTTTGTTCAGTGGCTTTTGGTCAGAGCAGAGATGTTGTTGCTGAACTAAAAGGTACGTTTTATTTGTGTTTATTTTAACAACCTGATCATACAGTCTTTTGGATATTATTAAAGTAATCTGATGAATTACACACTTAACTGTAAAACATTATTTTAATGTTCGTCAATTTTTCAGGTCCCTCTGAAACATTTCTGTTGTGCTATTTGCAGCGTGTTTCTGTGTTTGCAGCATGTTTCTGTTTTGTTGCGTTGCAAGAATTTGCAGTGCCTGTGATGTCAAACTGATGAAGAGGTTTTCTTAATGTGTTGTCATTTTTTTCTGTTTGCATGTGTTTTTTTGTTTTGTTTGTTTGCATGTGTTTTTTTTTCTGTTTGCATGTGTTTTCTTAAGTTGCAGCACATTGAGCTCTCTCGGCCACTGTACTAATCCCATTTGTTAACCAGTGTCTTTGCTGCTGACCTTTGATGATCCAGTTCAACCTTACTTACAAGCAAAAACTGTGCTTCATAGTTTGTTTGTTTTTTTATTGCTAAGGAGTATTGAACTTTCTTCTGTATTATATTATATTACTTTTTCTTCAGCCTATGGTTTATTTGTGACCCTTTTTGGTGTGCTTTTACATTTGCTATAAACAGAACTTATATTAAAAACAAATACTCAAGCTCGGCCCATATTTAAAAACTAACGCAAAAGTAATGTAACACATTACTTTCCATAAAAAGTAACTAAGTAACGTAATTAGTAATGCAATATTGTAATGCATTACTTTTAAAAGTAACTGTCCCCAACACTGATCATGACCGAATTTCAATGTTATGGTTATGCATTAAAGAACTGCAAAGAGCACAAAGCATGAGCAATAACATAACAAATGAAGAATTGCCAGCAGAATAAACAATGCAAATATTTTAAATAAAATAAGCTCTGGGAAACAAGCCTGAAATGCTTAATGAAAACCATACAAAAGAGGAACCCTGCCATGAACTTAAAACACACACACTGCCCAATGCTCTCTCCAGCCCAGAGCTTGTATAGAGATTTCAGGATTACAGTTGAGATCCAAAATGAACAAATCATTTTCATAAACAACAACATTCACTTGGTCTTTTTCTTACTGCTTCTACATAAAACTCACTTCACAGGCAGCCAATTAGGTTTTGGAACAACTTTTAGTAAGTTTTAAGATGGCCAATTTGGCTAAATTCTCATTTTAAGATTCCCTTTGCAGTGAAGGCAATTATAGAACGCATTGCAACAAGCAAAACGAAAAAACTCAAGATCACAAACCGAGATGAAAATGTTAATAATACAACAAAAAAAAAGTGGATTACTTTATCCTATGTGTGTGTGTTCTGTGAATTTGAATTATTATTAAAGGAATAGTTCACCCAAACATGAAAATCTGCTGAAGATTAAAATAATAATAATAATAATAATAATAATCTAATATTACATCCCTGGCTCACCAATGGATTCTATGCTCAATTTATCAATTAATATCTTGTTTAACAAAAAGTTGCGTGTTTGGATTGAACAAATCCACCAAGGCTGAAAAAGGTGGATAATAGCCAGAAGCAGTGATTTAAAGTTTAAAAAACATCTTGAAAGATTTGTTTATTACAAACACTCACCTTTGTTTGACGGCACCCATCAACTGCAAAGCCACTGGTGAGCTCATACAACACCAGTTTCTCCAAATCCAACAAACTCTACATTTTATATGGCCTGAGGATGTGCACATTTTCAGCTAATTTTAATATTTGGGTAAACCTTTGAATTGGTCCCTCTGCAGAACATTTTATATTTTGTCATTTTACTAGGTTCTAGAACAGTGCTGATATATCAAGGTGCAAGCCATTTCCTTTAATCACAATCACCCAAAAACCAATGCCAAAAGTATCCTCAGTATTTAATCCACTAAAGAACAAGCTGTTGATACTCAACAGCTGATTTAAGGAGTTTTTACTATTGTTTGTGAGCCAACAAGTGCATGAGGATTCACTATCACAAATCAACAATCCAGACCAAGACAACTATCCACTTTCAGCCACAATTTAAGAGTCAGTGCCTGCCAAAATAAATACATTGAGGCTCTTTCAGTAAGAATAATGAAGAAACAGGGAAAAAGATAACAAGAGAGCACATTTCATCTCATTAAGGGATAAAAAAAAAGAAACTTTATTGTTTTTAACGCAATCTCATAAAGTTGAATCCTTTACAACCAGCTCAAAGTCATCTCTAATAACAGTCTAACTTCTAACAGATGACACAGATACGCACACACATAAAAAATAAGATGCGAGAGGATTCATTTTAAGAGGTAAAACTACAGTATATATTTTGAAAGCACACACATACATAAAGAACACAAGCTGCTCTGGTTTTCGTCTATTCACATTGGTCTTGATGAGTCAGACTGTGTTTGTGTACCTGATGAGCAAGTGCTATGACCAAACTTCATGTGTGGGTCAAAATGCATTAACTAACTATGACTGAGTGCAGAGACTTGGCCAAACATATAAGACGCACACCTGAAGTCGGGCCTTTGATCACTTAACATTAACTTTTGTGGATATAGTCCAAATAAGAATGGAACTGTGCTCATCACAAACATGATGAAACACACACAAATACATGTTTAACTAAAACAAACATAGTTTCTGTTACTGCTAGAGACTGAAAGGCATTTTCTTCCTTATATGCCGACTAAATATGACCAAAATGAGTCTGTCTGCTGTTTAACTGTATAAAAGGAAACCAGCACTCCCAACCCAGAAGGTTTACAAAAGGGACAAGATCATAAAAATGGGGTGCACTGCACTTTATTGCAGACGATTTTGGCCAATGATGAATATACCATCCTGCAAGATGTCATCTGAATCTGTTGCCAACATCAGGACTCTCTCTTTCACGCAACCAATCCATCATTCTCTCATATCTATCAATCTATCTATGTATCTATCTATCTATGTATCTATCTATCTATCTATCTATCTATCTATCTATCTATCTATCTATCTATCTATCTATCACGTGAAGTTAGAAGTTAGAATTATTAGTCCACATTGTTCATATTATTTGTCACTCGTGGACTTGTACTGTACCACTGTAAAAAGTGTAAAAGAACAGGTAAACTGTGCTCTATTTGTTTGAGTGAGGTACTCACCAGAACCACAAGCACCGCGCTGTATGAAGAGCACCGGCGGCTGCTGCAGGCTCTGCGCTCGGTTACTGAGCCGCTTCAGTTCGCATATGTTCCGGTAGGAGACCCCGTCACTGCCGCACACCGGGTCGCTGCTTTTACACACGCAGACACCCTGTTTCCCTCTCCTCCTGACGGTAGCGGAGTAGCCCACTCCGGTCACCGAGCACTCCAAACTCTCTCCACACACCGGGTCCCCCAGCTTACCCACCCCGCCGCAGGCCTCTCCCTCTCCGGACGCGCACACCAGACAGCAGTTACAGTGATCCATCACCTGTCCTGTAGGACAGTCCTTTTGCATCGACGGACACATAGACTTATCACACTGACTCGGACATCCGCCGATCACATAACGTTTACTGAGGCGCGCATCAATTTGCAAAGATTTTACCAAGACGCAGACGCAGAACACAGTTATCCAAACCATACTGATCAAAGTTAATAAATAAGGAATGTAAATTGAGAACTTTGCGGTCTTTAATCTAAAAAAAACCAACTGAGCTGCCTCCAAACAGGAATAATCATGGACCGAGCTGTGTAAATTTGGTGAGCCGCGGGAGCGAGCACAATGCGCGTCTCTGGAGTTTCTGCTGGCGCAGCGTTTATAAAAGCGCTCCGGATTCCACGCGCACACTTCACCACAATGACAACAAGCGCTGCGATTGGCATGGATGTGGGAAAAATCTTTTCAGACTGATGTGTAATCAGAGCAAAGCGGTCTCTGATGCAAATCTAGTTCCTGAAATTGTGGTGAAAACATTTAGCTATAGAACCATGGTAACAGATTCCGACAAAGAATAAAATTATAAATAAACAAAAAATAAGTTTATGAATTCAATAAACAAACAAGCAAACAAATTAATAAATAAATAAACTGCTAAATGTAAAGAACTTTTAAAGAATGTTTCTGTCATTTTGTTACTTCACAGAGCGGATTTGGACAAAAATCATCACTTCAACCACCACAGTGAACAGCTGACAAAAACATCACAATAATTCATAAGTAGGCCTAAATGACACGTCTCCAGTCCATAATTTAACATAAGTGAATAGTGGCGTGCTGTAAAAAGAAAATAAATAATAATAATAAATAATAAATAAATAAAATAAAAATACCCATCATCAAGACTTCTGGCTAAAATACCATAATCCATAACGAGGCAATAAATGTCCATAAGTCACAAAATAAATCTTCCTCCAGCGAAAAGGTTGATACCTTGTTGTCTTCTGACATGTTTGGTTAGAACTGTTTTCATATGTTTATGATGTTTCATCTGTGCACATTTTCTCTCCTGATTCAGACAACATGTCTTTTCACTAGAGAAAATAAAAAAACAATTTTTTTGTAAAGGTGAGATTTAACGGTGAGTTTTATGAAGTAATAAGATACACTAGGGATTCCAAAGTGTTGGAGGACAGTTTCAGTAATAGAAATATTAATATTTAGAGTTGCATATTGCAAATTTTTACCAGCTGCTACAGATGGAAAGATAAGGATGAATTTCTGAAATAGAGTGTACAGTAAAATCTTTTTTAACTTTCTGGGGCAATCTCCCCAAAACCGTTCAAGCTGTTACTCAAGACAATCGAAAACGTGTCAAAGGAGAGAGAATTCTAACGACTCAGGTGCGTGTAGTTAAATGAGTAAAAAACCCACAGGAAGACAAATAAACTAATTTCTATCTACCACAAACACACAGCAAGAATGTGTATCCGGGCATCCTTCTATGCGTTTCCATAGTTGTTTTGGAAAACTATCACATTTGTGAATCTAATGGTAAACAGACCCCATCCTCCAAATAGCAAATTAATTGAACCCATAATTAAAGCTTGCAACAGAGTTATTTACTTGTGGCAGGCTGAGCTTCAGCTTCCTGCTATAATTTACAGGCTCTTGAATTAAGCCTGATAAACATTTTTGTGGTAACACATGGACTGCAGAGTTGAATGAGAGTGAGTCCAGGAATTTTACAGGCCTATAATGCGTCTCGCAGAGCTTGTTCACACACAAACTACATGTCTGAGATTCTAGTGGTAGGTCTTTATTTGTGATGCAGTGTGCAAAAAAAATAAAAATAATAAAAAAAATAATTAGTCTAAATACTGACACTTTCACTGACCAGACCCCTGGGCGGTGTTTTAGTGCTAGCATCTTTACGAGGGCTTTGACCATGGGAGAGGCCCCTGGCCCGAGAACTTTAAGGCTGGGTTGTTTTTGTGGTTAAGTGGAACCGAGAAACTCAAAGAGGGTGATTTTATGGTTTTCCCCGTGAACAAAGACCATTAAGTTTGACAGTTCTGACTAATGGTTTGGTTATCTCTTCAATTCCGATGACAACATCACTGAAAGACAGCCAGCACTATACTGTAGGCAGCATGAATAAAACTTGAAAAGACATGTCTAAAGATGTGAGTGAACAAGAGAAATTAATTTTTTGCCTGTATCGCAATAAAACTCTGTTTAGTGAACATAAATCTGTCAATTAACTTAACAGTGGTTTTAGCAACTGCTATGCATGAGACTAAAAAATTATTCTTGAATTCTTGAAATACCCAGTGTTTCTTTAGTATTATTTACTGTAGTATTAATTAAAGTTGCACTTTTCTTTTTAATGATGCTTAAAAGTTTAGTAAATTTGTGTGCTTTTCCCTTTTAATATATTGCTACAATTCATTTAAATTCAGTTTTGGTGATTTTAGTAAGCTTAAACTTAACTTAAAGTGATGGTTCACTGAAGAAATAAATATCTTTTACAGAAAACTAAAGATCTGTAATGACGTGAGGTTAAGTAAAAAATGACAAAATCTTCATTTTTGGGTGAACTATATTTTAAAATCTTGACAAAATGTTCGCCAACATTATCCCAGCTGATGTCACAGCTGTCATGGTCTAATACTTGGTGACATCACATCCTCAATATGCCAGTCTTAGTAAGGTCAGTGCAAATTTACATGGGACAAAAAGCACAGGACATGGAAAACCATGGCATTTGGACAACTGGACATGTTAGAAAACCAATAATTACATTTGACAGGTTAGTCAAGTGACCTAAATCTAATTAAACAGCATTACAATTAACAAGTCAGGTGTCCAGTTATTTAGCGCCGCAATGAGCAATAGTTTTTCGACAGTAGCTTTAATCGTCCAGCAGAGGGCAATAAAACCTTCATTTGTACTAATTCAGATGAGTCTAGAAAAAAAATCCCAAAGCATTTCACATATATCAATTCACTGTATGAAAAGCTAAGATGTGATACTTAAAATCAACAACATAAATTCAGACTTGGTTTATTGCTTTTTTTTATAATAAATAATATAAACAAACAAGGTTAAAATGGTTACAGCACAAAATAAGAGAGAAAAAAAAAAAACAGGGTTAAAACTGCTGGACCTTAGAGAAAAAGACGCAGGCACTTTTTTAGACAGAGGGCAAAAATGAATCAGTGCAAAGATAAACATACACTGAAAAGCATTTTATCATAGTAGTCATAGTTAAATCCCAATTACTGAACAATTATGAGCAAGCTCTCACTCATATGATCAGACAAGTACAGCCAGAACGCCAGAAAATGACATTCAGCATATTCAGCATCAGTCTACTTGGTTTTACTCTATCCAAACCCACTGAGTTGTTAAATAAACTATGGATTTCATTCATCACTTAACAGAGCAAGAGACAAACAATAGTATTGCAGCTACAAGAATGCACCCTTATGTATAAGTGTGGATAAAAGATGTCAGTCAAAATAAACCCCAGCTTAGTCCACAGGATCAATTAGTCACATTAACAGCACATAAAATAACGCTTTAAAATAGGAAACTGTACAGAAAAAAAAAGCACAGGAAAAACGAAGTATGTAATGCTCAGAGAAGGGGAATTCTTAAGATATTAACAGGAGTCGCTTCTCACGAGCAGACTTTTCCGAAGGGCAGCGCAAATCTTCACCTCTTCCGACACAATCCCAGAAAGATATTTTTTCTCCACAATTTACTCTTTAATTTAAGCACTTTTCAAAAGGCTTGGAGGTACTTGGAAGAATCTTTGGTGTCTGAACCCTTCCATCACTTAAACTCGGCACGCACATCTTGATATTTTTGTGTCAGAGGTAAAAGTTGAACGTAAAACTGTCAGACCTCGCTGACAGGAAGATCTGCATTATCCAGATCAAGTTGGGGCAAGGGAGCGTCACACATTCCAAAGCTGCTACGCCGCCGCCACGGCGATTCGTGAGTCACTTGGAGAGGCGGGTCTCTTGCAGTGACAGGCGGGCATGTGGGCGGGGCAGGGGCAGCAGGCTCATGAAGTGCTCGCTGTCCCATGCCAGACCTCGTGGGACCATGGCATTCTGGGTTTGCTGACACGGCAGGGCTGGCCGTCCAGGGGATGGCGTGACTCGTGTGCAGGCGGTAGAAACAGGAGCCGCCAACAACGAACTCCTAAATGGGAAAAACGAGGGAGAGAATAGATTTATGTTAAGTTTTGATTCAAATGAAGTGTTTTTAGGAAAGCGTTAAGACTGATGCAGTGTGGTAACGATTCAGAGCAGTCTCAGCTGTAAGTAAGAACACCCGAGAAACGTATTAGAAGTTTTAGATGAGCTTAGCAGTAGAAGATGAAAAGTACCAGAGACCAGAGCCAGCAGAGCACCAGATCAGAAGTGTTAGTACTCAGAGAGCCCAGCTGTCCCACTCACTGGAAAACACAACATGAGAGAGAACGTGAGAAGTAGAGAGAGGTAGAAGCCGGACTGAACGATTGATTTTCCTGGCACTAATAACCAAGAGATGTGCTTTCATTTGGCCAACTAACCTACCTAAAAAAAACAAATTTGCCAAATTTGGACAACAGCCCCTCTGTCACAATTCTCAAATTTGAGAAGATGAAGCACATGAAGAATGTAAGCTTAAATAGTATCTCTAAACGTAACCTTCAGTAACAAAAAACAACTTGTCTGAATATTTTTCAATAATTATTTCAGCCCATTCATAAAAGATTCACATCAAAACTCTTCAAAGATTTATCATGCAAAAATTATATTTATATACCTTATACCTATCCTTTTTTTTTAATTCAGGTTATGTTACAAAGATCAAAAGTGACAGAGGCATTTATAATAAGACAATATACATATTATTTTGTATTTTTATTTTTGTATATTTTTCTATTTCTATTCATCACAGAACTCAGAAATGTTTCATCATTTATATATATATATATATATATATCTTTTTTTTTTTTTTTTTTTTTTTTTTTTTTAAATAAAATTTACATATTTTTTTTT
>JAUMHP010000072.1:7456863-7475550 GCA_032361065.1 Enteromius trimaculatus | reverse complement strand
CAAATGTGTCTTTCTTTTACTAAAATGTAATAACTAAAAATATTATATATACATATATATATATAAAATGTATTTTTCCCTTCCTGAAATCTGAATTATTTTTAAATGACATTGCCCGGCCCTACGTTGATGAAAATACAATAAAAGAAAAGAGTGGGAAGACAAAGTTTGATTGACAGCGTGAATATAAGAGAAAGATGACAAATATTGAGACTGCATTAGAACTGCATTCTGAGTTTAGAGTTACTAATTAATACACAGATATAAAAATATTATCATCAGTCTGAGGACTGCAACACAACAGAAAAAAAGCATCTTAGTCATTGCTCCAGACTGTCCAAAACGCTTTACCTAAAAAAGAACAGACATGTCTAATCTAATAACAGCAGTGATTGAGGACCTGATGTCCGAGAACCTAAGGGTTTACCTCACAAAACTAAAAGCTTACTGCAAGCCAGTAATCAGAAGTTTGGATGACTTTTAGAAGAAAAAAAAAAAAGAGACACCAAAACACAACTGTCAAAAACTAAAGCACATAACCTCATCAAAAAAACACGAAAATACACACTTACACACACACCTTACTCAAAATAGTATGCAAATTTGTGAGGTTTAGAAATGTGCAAACAGATGAATCTTTATAACTTTAAAAATAATGCTATAGAGAAGAAAACAAGGTTGTTAAGTCCACATGAAGTATAAATTATCACATAAAAAATATCAAATCAATTTCT
The DNA here is from genome assembly GCA_032361065.1 of Enteromius trimaculatus. NCBI lineage: Eukaryota > Metazoa > Chordata > Actinopteri > Cypriniformes > Cyprinidae > Enteromius > Enteromius trimaculatus. The sequence goes on along the minus strand of JAUMHP010000072.1, from coordinate 7,474,816 downwards.
AGAGGACAAAATAACATTCTGTTTAAAACTGATCTCATTTAATACACAGTTTAACTAATAAATATCAGATAATGGAAACAAAATAGGCCATGAATATGGTTTTGTGTTTACTTTAATAAGTCTGGATGATCATTTAGAATGGTAAAAAAAAATAAAAGTCAAATTTTTAATGAGCCATGTTAAAAAAACAAAAAAGAATAAATGAAATACAGATGAGCAATTGAAATGTGTGAAACATGCGTTTTGGGTGTGTAGCAGGAGACTGCAGTGGGCTGGCAGAGAGGCTGAAGCATTAGAAATGAAGTGCATCAGTATTAACCGTTAGTTCAAATCAAAGAGCCACAGGGTTGAGAAGAAACAGATGACAACAAAACAAAGGCAGAATTAGCAGGAAGACATAAGGTCAGCGGAAAACAATGTAATTGTGCATGTGACCTGCTGAATAAGTTTATTTCTGCATTTGAACTGTTAGGTGTTCCTATGTATGTGAAGTTATTCTGGGAAAGCGAAGTGGAAAAGATTAAGCTAGGTAAGTACGTCCGCGTGCGCAAAAAGGCTGTGCGTTAGCGACTCTTCTAAAGCGAAGCGAGGAAGAGGAAACAAGGGGCGGATCAAAAGGGGCGGAGCTCACATACGTGCTGCCTTGAGTGACACGTGGTGTGTATCTCTGAATACAGGGGCTTGAATGCCTTCTGGCCTGACGCATCTGAAACAACAGTGCAAAGCTACATTAGAAGAAGGGAGAAAGAGACACAGGCCCCCCAAAAATGTATTTGGACAATTAATGTGTGAATGTTATTGCATTAACATAACAAAATATCAAACCAAGTGGCATCTGCAAGAAAACAAACAAACAAATACATTCTTACTTTTGAATAATATACAGTATCTACTGTTTTATTATTTAAAACTTATAATCAGTATGAATGATTATTATTGTGATTCCTAATGTGAATAATTATCAATGCATAACTTTTTCAAACTACTAAATTTATAAAAATGCTACAACTCCATTGACATCTGATGACATATTACTGACTTTGCTAATCTTTAAGTTCTATCAAGTACTGTCCATATCTTACAAATGACTACCAATCAACAACCAAACAGAACAAAACCTTTTTAATAATCAGTTTCACTAAGATATGTGTCACAATAGAAAAGAAAAAAAATTGTTGCTACTTGCCTCTACATCTGAATGTTTAGCTTATGTATGTGTCTTTCATTTCCAACAAATGCTACTTGAATTGTGTTTCTACAAAATACATTCATGACTTTTATACATAAAGTGTCCAAATACGTTTTGAGGTCACTAGGTTCAGAGGGGAGTGGGAGAAAAAGTATGAAATGAACAGATTGTGGCCCATACATAAGTGTACTCTGATTCCAAAGTACAGTAACACTTCTGGAGCAATCTTAAACCCAAACCACTGCAGTCATATTATTATTCACTCATGTGTCTGTATGTGTGCGCATGTGAGAGAGAAAGAGAAAGAAAAGCACATGATTACATTTAAATAAATAAATTCACACGCTCCCCACATGTTCTTGGCCTGACTCATGAATTCATGCTCCATTGTTTTGCTCCCAGGCACAGTGACTACCTGCTTTTGAATGCATGCGTGTGTGTGTGTGTGTGTGTGTGTACATACAGAGGCTGCAGACCGGCCTGGGCCTCTCTGAGCCACAATAGCTCCTGAAATAGCCTTGATCCAGCTGTGCATCTCTTCTGGGCTATCAGCCTGAAACAGAATGGCAAAAAAAGAGGTTTTATACATTTTAAACAAAACAAGAGTTACAAATGCTCAAGATTTAAGCCTACAGATGCCTATATGGTTCAGAGATACAGTGTAAAACCTACATACAAGCACCCAAGATCTTTGGTCTCAGAAGTATACGCTGATTCTTGACAAGACTTCTCACCTGGACATAAAATGTTCTGGCGGTTGTGACGACTTCAAACAGGTTGTCTCGCATCATGATTTCACTGAAAGTGAAACAGGAAGAGAATCATTTGCATATGAAAGGAGACATACAATGCCTCTTTTTAAAATATACTGCATTTAATATAGGTCTAGGTGTCCCCAAAATGTGGCTGTGAAGTTTTAGCTCAAAGTACATTTTGATGAACAACCATTTTGACAATGCCTGTTCTCATTCATATCTTATTGATCGTGAGTTACACTCTTGGTTGTCTGTGAAGGTAAATAGTAGGGAAAGAAATTGCATGTTTATATTATATCTGTGTGGCAGCAGCGTAACTAAATCAATAAATCCACTGCTCTCTTGTTTGCTCTGAGGCTGGGACTCTAAACCGTTCTGTGCTCTTCAGTGCAGTATAAGACAAAACAGTTAGCATGCTTTGCTCAAACTTTTGCAATGGTGTTGGAATGTAAAAATAATGGCAGTGCCATGAATGGAAACTTTCTGAATAGTTGATTGATTGACTGAAGGAGGATTTCTGTGAGACTAAAGATTGAAGTAATGGCTTCCGAAATTTCATCTTTCATCATAGGAATAAATTACATTTTCAAATCTTTTAAAGAACCGAACACAGTGTCTATACAGGACTCTGCAGTTGTTGTGTCAATAAGTCACAAAGAGAACGCAGCAGCAGTTTTCTGTCGGGAATTAGCATCCAGTATAGACAGCAAAATAGGTTCTACTGTATTTTGTTGTGTCCCGTCCGGTGTATAATAACAGGTACATTCTGTTTGTACCTGTGTTTGCACTCCTGCACCTTATGGACCTCCTTCAGAAGAATAATCCGCAAAGGCTCCTTCTCCTGAAAGAGAAATGAAGTGAGAAAAGACAAGACTCGCAGAGCAAGATCTACTGGCATGGAGTGCCATTTTACAGCTTACTCTGGCCAAGAACCACCCAACTGGACTAAGTTCTATCCTCTAACAGCCAGACACATATGTACATATGCAGCTGAATCAGACACAACTGGCAGCTGCCTGGAATTTCTCAGGTATAGTACTGTTCATGTTGAGACAGAGTGCTGGTATTTGCTTTATCTTTTGTTCAGATTAAAAAAAAAAAGAAAAACCCAAATGCAAAAGAAAATACCCTACAACTCTAATTGTTTCTTTCATAAAAGAGCAGACCATTCAAAACAGTAGAGAGGCAAATTCCTTCAATAAATACATTTGCTAGTACAATTTAACTTAGATGTCAAAATCAACATCACATGAAAAAAGTAGTCATTCATTCTAAAATTGTAATAGTACATGGCTTTGAGCTATTGTATTGTAACCGCTGCACAAGTCAAGAATAAATACACAACATACCAGATCAGACTTGAAGTAACTCATTGAGTTCTGCTCCAGAACAAAATATCTTCTTTTCCAGTTCTTCATCTGTTATAAGAGCAAAACAGAAACCTATAATGAATTCTCTCCCCAGTTTCAAATATAATAATACTTGGCATTTTTAAACACACAACCCTAACTCAACAAGACCCAGGTTAGAAAAGTCTCTCAGACTCACCAGAGCCCCTTGTTTGACGCAGTACCCTGCTTTAATAATGGCCTGATCCTGCCCTGCTCTGGGGTGCAAATATGGTGGATGGTTTTGAGCCTTCCTCAAACCCACCTTCTCTCCTCCAACACTGTGTCCCACCTCTCCATCCTGCTGAAAGAAGGCAAAAGAGAAAAAGCAAACATAAGAACATGCAGAAAAACACAATGCTCTACAATTTAAAAACTACCCATACAGTTTTAATTTTTAGTCCATAATTTCAAATAAACTGCTCACTTGTGAAGTAGGCTACATGTCATTGAACTACCACATTCAAGGCCTAGATAGGTAACAAGGGCATTGTTAAAACAGTTAATGTGCCATTGGTGGTTCAATCTTAATTTCATGAAGCTGAGAATACTTTTTGTGTACAAAGAAAACAAAAATAACAACTTTATCTTAACAACTGCTACTCTACCATATCAGTTTTTGATGCGCAATGACGACAACACCATGCAAGCGTGTGCATTCCTGACTGTCTATGCAGCGTCAGAAAGCTACTGGATTTCACCAAAAACATCTTGATTTGTGTTGCGAAAACTAACGAAGGTCTTACGACATGAGGGTGACAAAATGTACATGTTTGGGTTAATTACCCATTTAAGCTGACGTGAGTGAGAATACCTGTGTCTGTGTGACGACAGCTACTCCTGCAATGATCTCTGTCTTGTATGGGACCTGTTTCTTGTTTCCATTTGAAGCCAACTTCTGACTCTCAGAGTGAACAGCATCAGAAGACTTGGGAACCTGGGAGAGGCAAAAAGATAAGAAAATAACAGAATCAGTGAGAAGGAGTTTTCAAAGATGAGCAAAATCAGGGCAGCAGCAAAAGACTTGAAATGCAAATTAATGCCACAAAAAAATGGAGGGGGAAAAAAAAAAACTTGAATGACGAATTAACCATCAATTGTGAGACTCACAGGATAACACAAGAACGGCTTATTGTGTAGCCCTTCAATCCATCAGCCCACGCTCCAAGAGTGTCTGGCCTACAGTGAATGCTTTTCCTGTCATTGCATGTGGAAGTGTGATTTATTAGTGATACAGAGAGAGTGAAAAAGAGCAGAAGAGATGTTGTAGGGTATGTGTGAGTGGGCATTCTGAAATGATGATGACTCAGAGGTGAGGGTCGTTCAAACAATACAACTTCCCATTAGTAAGCCAAGTGACTCGCACACGGAAAACAGCATCAGGATGAGGAACGCAGAGCTTAAACAGTTTCCTGTGCATGCATGTATGTGCAGTTTTCTTACTGCAATCTGCTTGTGAATACTGGAACACTGTTATTTGGGTTACATCTAACAGATAAAGTCCCAGAGAATACTAAACAGAATCTCCTGCCCATTGAACAAGTCTGCAGTGTTGACAGAACCCCTGACACTGACTGAATGAACTTGTTGAATGCTTTCATTGTTTCTTTAAATGTTCCTGTGTGCAGCAGTCTGGGATCAGATTAACATGTGAGCTCATTTAATAATAGCTAGCTAACTAATGCAAACAATGCAAGGTTTTAAAAGAAGCTTGAAAGGGAGACACAATAGCTAATTTTATCTATATTTGCATGCAAAAAAGAAAAAAGAAAAACTTATAACTTAAAAAAAAAAGACAAAAAAAAAAGAAATATATATATAAATATTCAGCTTTTGTTTCAGAAAGGACACAAAAAAGTGACAATTAAAACCTCTAAATTGTTCTAATAAATAAATAAATAAAAATTTTAAAAGAATCTTTTCTAATCTGTCAAATAAATGCTGTTCGTTTAAACGTCTTATTCATAAAAGAATCATGAAAAAAATATCACAGTTTTTTTTAATGATAATAAATAGTGGTACATATTTGTATGAGGTTATAAACGATTATAGATAAATACATGCTCACACTTGTGCATTTTGGGAATGTACTCACTGTGATTTTGGTTGCATTATTGAGAGCGTTGACCCATTCCACAAGATCCTGCTGATCATTAGCCTGCAGAAAGAATTTCCTCATTCCTGCATTGATGACTGCACAAAGACAGAAAGAAAGAGCTTAACCCCATTTTCCATAATGCAAAGGCTGTAACTCTTATTTGAGTAGTTCTGAGAAATATCAGCGTATCGAAAGAAGGTCTCAGTGTATTTTTAAAACGCCCATTGATCCTAAAAGCTCACAGATAGACTAGAGCTCAGACTAATTTATGGATCATCTACCCATGCTCAGTCAATAAAGTAGTGTGAATCAACTTCATACTAAAATACTTTTTTCCCCCAGCAATATCTGTTAATTGCTGCGGCTTTCAGTGTTTTTCTCAAATGAAACGGTAAATGCTAGAATTCTCTGCATCACAACAAACTCCATTGTGCATGTACAAAGTTCATTACGTGCAGCTGTACTGACATTTTTTTGCCTTCCACCAATAGTTTTCACGTGTGAAAGTGGTTCACATTATGCTGATAGAATGCATTTCTAAGTGTTTATATGATATTTTTATTACAATGATATTTTGAAAATCATTGTTTGTGACTCAAACCAAAATAAAAGTCCTGAATCACTTACAATCTTTAACTCAAGTGAGCTGTCAATTTTGTAAAACAAATTGTGTGTAATAAAGCGGCAAGAGTTTTTGTTTTGTTTTGTTTTTTTTTAATTGTGCATTTCATGGTAAAAATATAGTTATATGGGCTTAGGGTTAAGATGAATAGATAACTCTATTTTAAACCATATCTTGAACTATAAACTGTAACTTTAAGCTATATCTGGATAAAGCAACTGTTAAAAAGTTAGAAGGACTGGTGGTTATTTTTGATGAACAAAACCAATAAACAGGATTTCATAAACACTTCAATATGAAGTTCAGATTACTACAGAAGCATCCTGCAGAGAGCAAGATTTTAGAAGCACATGTGCACACATCTATCAAGTGACCAGACCACCGTTTCCTGTTTCCACTCATGTTGCGCAGAAGGTTACCATGTGCACAGAAGTAACTGTACGTGGAAAGAAACACAAAAGTTTGTGTGTATAAGCTGTGAGAACGAGTATGGGCTCAAAATCACCTCAAAGTGTGGGTGAAATAGATGAGTCGGAGAAAAGTCTTAGGTGGAGAACCACTTCATCAACATACTATTACAATCCATTTGTAGAACTTTAAGAGCAGTGCTTACAGTAAAAGCATTAACTAAACGCATAAGCTTTCTGTATAACACCTAGCTAGGATTCAAACCACAAACCCTTCAATCAAACACTGAGACTTGAGCTGCAACTCTTAACGTCTGTTCTCACTTGAGATATTTATGATAACATCAAAGCATTATATGAATAAGATAAGAAAAGTTCCTGTCAGCCGGAAAGTGTTTCACATTTAACATTCAGCGACTAAAAAATAACCAAATGGTCCACCCTGGACCACAAAGTAGCACGGGTATATTTGTAGCAACCGCCAACAATACATTGTATTAGTAATAGAACATAATTTGGACAAACTTAAAAGGAGATTTTCTTAATAAATTTGAATTCAGACTTTCAAATAGTTGCATCTCAGCCAAATACTGCCTTATCCTAACAAACCATACATTAACTGAAAGCTTATTTATTTAGCTTTCAGGTGATCTACAAATATCAATAAAAAAAATTGACCCTTATGACAGTTGTTGTGGTTCATGGTCACAAATATAAAAATGATAAATAAATACTAAATAATATTACAGTTATGGAAATAGTTTAAATATCGGGCCTACACTTCTACAATAAAGACTGAAAGAGATTTTGAGCTAAAGCATCATAACATTCCAAAAACACCCACTTACAGAAATCTTATAACTCTGTACCAGAATGAGTGTAAAGTGAAAGCGCGTTTAGATGTGAGAAAGTCTTACCAAAGCAGTACTCAGCTTTTGGCCTCTGTTTGGTGGCATCACTGACCTAAGACAAGGGTGGAGGCCTTGTAGGAATTTCTCAAAAGCAATGACGCAGAAATGACAGAATGTGTGAAATCTCTTTTGTGTGTGAAAATGTGGAAGCTTACCTTGGATATGTAGGTGAGACTGAGGGAACCCACGTGTTTGGCACCTTCAGGCAGGTTCTAGAAGAACAAAAAACAACATGAGTAAAGCAGAACTACATTACCCAGTATTCACTTGGATTTTAGATCGATCATACCTGTGGGTTATCCATGTACCAGACCAGACTACCCTGCTGCGTGTCCAGGATGAAATAGCGCCGCAGGAACTTGCCGCTGTTCTCCAATTCTTCGATATCTAGGAAACCGCAGATGCGGTTCTGCCGGTCCACGTAAGGCATGTCCCCCTCTCTTCACACTACTCATTCCCCCTCTCTCTGAGATCAGTAACTGCTCAAGACAGAGATGGAGATGGGAAGGGAGGAGCATCGGATAGGATACAAAGATTGGAAAGAGAGAGGGGTTAGTCAGACTAACAGTTAATGAGCTGATGCACTTATGTGGTTTAAAAAATCCCCCTTCCTTTCTCTATGACCTCTCCGTCTTCCTTTCTCTCCCTTTCTTGTGCTCTTTCAGCTGAAAAATATTTTCTTTCTCTGATGTGTCAAAGTATTTTGCACAGGATATGAATCACAGAGCTGCTTTGGATTAGACCCTAGATTTTTTTTTTTTTTTTTAAGAATATGTATTTTTTTTATTATTATATAAAAGAGCTTTCAAAGTAGAAAGTTGTAAAAGAATAAGAAAATTAGATTTTGGGAAAATAAAAAAACAGTACTTTCAATTAAGAGAAATAAAAAAATTATATTATAATACATTCAACTGATTTTTTTTGTCCTCAATTAATTATTGCAAACTTATGAGCAGTAGATCAGCAAAATTAGCAAAAAAAAGAAGAAAAAAAATTAGGAAAATAATACTTTTATTCAGCAAGGATGTATTAAATTGATCAATAAAACTTGTACATTGTAAAAAAAAATAAATAAAAAATTAATTCAAATAAATGCTGCTCTTTAAAAAGTTTCCATTCATTAAGGGATCCTGGAAAAAATAGTGTATTAGAGTTTCAAAAATATATTAAGCAGTACACCGGTTTTCAACATTGATAACTGTTTCATAAGCACCAAAATCAGCATATTAATGATTTCTCAAGGCTCACGTGACACTGAAGTAATGGCAACTTAATATTCAGCTTCGCCATCAAAAGAAAAATTTTATTTTACAAGACAATAAATAGAACACACAATATTACAATATTACTCTTTTATTGGTCTGGTCAAATTTAGTGTACTTAACTATTTTAGAAATGTGTCATCTTAAGCTGTCATAATATTCAATAAAAAAATTCAGACAAAATGGCACATAATGTGTCAGGGTGGCAAAATCAAGAATAAATCCACCATTCTCCTCTAGTATTCTGAGGGTAGGGGCATTAATGGCATGAGTGTAAGTCATAAACAGACAAAGGCTGTGAAGGAAGACAAGGCCTGCTGTGTCATCGCCCTGCAGAGGCAACAATGACCATGAGTCACTTGACCAATTAGCATGGAGCGCTGTTCGGCCCCGCCCTGGGTTTCAGAGAATCAGCCTTGTGTTCTGGAATGCTCATAGGTTCTAGAAAAGCCCTGTTCTTCTAGGTCTAAGAGTATGCAGGCCTTTGCCGTCAAAAGCAAAACATGACGTATACAGTACTCGGGTCTGAACAAAAGCACACTGATATCTCATTCTGAGCGGTTATCTGCTGATGTGCTCCTTATCACAGCCGGCAAAAGCAGGGAAACAGCTGGAGAGGATTCTCTCTCTCCTCCTGATTTTCATTTTAGATTGGGCAGATCCAAGACAGGTCTGGTCACGTTCTAAACAGGATTCATTTTGTTTTAGACTAGACCAAGCACATTAACACACACACACAAAGAGGCCAAACTCCTAATCTCTGGCTCTTAGACGCGTGCATGTGTGTGTAAGAAGGTTAGAATTACATGTTGAGCTTAATTTGTTTACGTTATTTGATGTACTTTAACACACACACACACACACACACACACACACACACACACGAAGACACTTACTACACAAGTTTAGGTTGGTTTGCATGCACATATCCTTCTTTGAATCCCGGATTAGAAAACAAATATGCCATTTCACTGACAAAGATGAACGTCATAGATAAGGCACATGAAACATCTCTTTAACCCAGACTGAGTGTTTGCACGTGCACAGCACAAGACGTGCTTTCTGTATCTAATTCGCTCATATTATTACAAACCAAAGGTTGGTATATTTGTGCAACATTTGAGGCAAAACAGACAAGAGCACACACCTCACACATTTGCTTTGAATCATGTAAGTTTGTCAGAAGGGTTGCACCAAGCTCTTGCCGTTAAGCTGTTTCAGCAATTGCAAACATGCACATAGACACGTTAAGGTTATTACAGTTTTTTCATTTTCAATTTGTTGTTTGTTTTTAAGGGTTAGTTCTGTAATCTGTAATTCTGTAACCTTCACAATTACCTGCCATTACAAACTTGAAGACTTAAAATAAAAAAAAAAACAATATTTTTCTGTCCAATATTTCGTTATGTCCCTCCATTAAAGCCCATCCCACCAAAGAGATCGTAAAAACGATATTTATAAGACATGCTAAATAAATGCTGTTAGAAACTTTTTGAAGCTTCGAAAATCATAATGCCACAGACTTCAGAAACCTCTCAGGTCAAATTAAAATACCTTCGTTTTTGTTTTGTGGACAAAATAAAGATGTTATGGGTTTGGAACGACATGGAGTTGAGTAACTAATGACAGAATTTCCATTTTTGTGTGAACTATGCATTCAGCCTTTTCGATTTAGTTTAATTTACAGTTTAGTTTTATACGGCTAGATTTCAATTTAATTAAGTTTTAGCTATAGCTGTACCAATTATCGTTAGGGAATCAGGAACTAACATTTGCTAAAAAACAAAAAAAGCTGAATCTCAAACATTTCTAACAAGCTTTGCTCCATTTTGAGTATTTTGAGTTTCAAGTTGCTTCCATTAATAATTTGATTTAAGTTTATGAAGGCATATGTGTGTGTAGACTGTGCATCTGTACAGTAAACAAACCAGTTTCATCTGTATTAAACGATATCTCAAGAAAATTCACTAGACAAATAATGGTCTCTCCCACGGTCTTTCCTTGATTTCTCGGTTTATCATAATTAACCTTTGGATAAACTTCAACAAAATGTAGCCTAAACAAAAGTTGAAAGAGTAAGGTGGTAAAAAAAAACATGTCGAAATGGAAGAATGCTTCTCTGGAATGTAAAATTAATGCATTAAGCTAACAACTGTGCATGTCCACTAAAACATGTAAGAACAACTCAAAACAGGGTCATGGAAAGTGCAGTGAAAGATCATGGTGAATGTGGTCAACTATTGTCTGTAAACCAAAGCCAAATGTTTGCTGACTACTCGTCATGCCCATTTACAAACACATCAACAAAAGTGATGCCCTCAAAATGACCATATGTTACACAACATTTGAACACATTTTAGGTCAGGTGCACATTGTTTGGCCTGTGGTAATTGCCAGCCAAAAAGAGAAAGCTTATGATAATACAAAATCATAACTCAGTACAACATCAGAGATGTTGCCACAGCAGTTGCTTTTAAGTCTCATACCCAATTCTCATAACATTTCCAGTGGTTTGTGGTCACGTATTATTTAAAAATAATATATATTTTATATCCAAACATTTTTATCAAGCTAACTTACATGCACATACGCAAGCCAGAATTATCTTTACTTTCACCAAGATTTGCATGACTGCCATCTTTAAATGATAAAGCAAATGCAAAACTACCCTTAAATTGGTAAAATTGAAAAATCCAGATGAAATAAAATCGAAATAAGACCGAGATAAGAACGAAAACTAACAATCTATCCATACATGAGACTCAAATCTTTCCTTGCTTAAGGAAATCGACATTTTTGTTGTCATGTTAGTCATATAATTATAATGGCGATGGAGGCATGCCCAGAGTTTCAGAGAACTATATGATAAATATGATCCTTAGTAGATTAGCTATTTTTGATCAACAGTGTTATAGCATTAGAAGGATGATGTGTCTAAAATCCTCGTCTGTCAGTTAGCAACAGCGCGGAAAAGCCCAACCTCGCCCTGTCTCCATTTAATCCTGCCGTGAATCTACAGCAGGATCCGTGTTTACACTTTAACATAGCTCCATAACCATAAACGCTATTACACTGAGAAAGATGTACCAAAAAGGGTAATTTCTCAAACTACTCACTCGGTTTATTATCGCTGAAGTGGTTCGGTTCAGCCCATCTCCTGCTCGTGTCCCCCGTTCACAAACTTCACGAGTGTTTTTCCTGCAGGAGCGGAAGTGGCTGCATACGTCACTGCGTCAGGTTAAATGTGTCTGATTTTTTTTCTCTCTTTCTCTCGTTTTAATGTTTTCATACAGGCACTTATAATATTTATACTTATACTTATAATATTATTATTATTAATTGTTATTGTTGTTGATGTCGTGTATATTTTTTAAGGGAACATAGGAATAATGAGCAGACTTATCAAAAATGTATACATGAAACAAAACTATAATATGTGTGTGTGTGTGTGTGTGTGTGTGTGTGTGTGTGTGTGTGTGTGTTTGTTGCTAACTACTGTAATTGTAGGCTATGTGGATTCCTCATGGTATCTCAATGTTTCATCAACAAGATAAAAAAAAAGAAAGAAAAGCATTGTTTATTTCATGATGTGTAACTAATGCATTAAATGTTTGCTACGTTGGCATTATTTCGAAATTGCTAACTACAAAATCTAATTACCCTTTTGGGTACTTTTTGGTAAAAATGTAAAGAGTCGTTTTGTATAACTTGATGAAAACAATATTTTAACAAAAAAAACTATCTAACAACTATCTAAAAACTATCTAACACTAGGAACATCACCATTATATACACAATAAATTCAAAAATATTTTTAAAGGTCACTAACCAGTTGTTCTCGGCACAGAGTGAAGTGCAGCTATAGTCATTTGGACATATCATCCATGCAAATTTGTATTGTGATTGAATCAGTCAATTGACAACATGATCTGTTTTACAGCATTGCCATCAGTGTGTTTTGCATTCATTTCCTTTTTTATTTATTTATTTATTTATTTTTGCTGCTGCTGCTAACTAGAAAACTGCAGACCTTTGTGGTCTGTTTTTGGTATGAGGCTCAAGAGGGTACGATGGGGAAAGTAGCCCTCTTAAGATGTCATGATAAACTGTAACAAATTGATATATACATTTAGCATGTAGAGGATCGATCATTATGCAGCACCCAACACACCATTATGGGAATCAAAAAGAAACAGTCAACAGTTTAGGTGCAATGCCACAAAAATGAAAAAAAAAATAAATAAATAAATGTATTGGGGCCATCTTACCCATCACTGGGGCAAAATAACCCCCTACCTGGGGCAAGAAGTCCCCACACAAGTCTGACCTTTACAGAACATTTTATCTAAAGGCCACGCTTTTTTATATATATGTATATATATATATATATATATATATACTCTTAAGGTAATTTATTGGTGTCTTCTATTGGTACCAATATCCTTCTCTGTCTGCTTTTAACTGCCTTTAAGATTTATGGAAAACATGGATACAAAAATTACACTTAATACATTGCACATACAAAAATAATTTTATTACATTAAGTAAATATATTATGGCCTGGTTTCATAGACAGGGCTTAGAGCCAAAAACCTAAGCCTGGTTTAGGCCATAGTTCATTACATTTAAGTAATTTTTATAAAGATATCTTACTGTGTGTGGTATCTCTCTGCTCAACAAGGACAATATTTGCTGATGTGTAGTAAGTGAGAGATCAGTGGTGGAATGCCTGTGGAATCATGTTTGCTATTTGAAAAGCTGATGAAAACATCATATATTTAAGAATCCAGTTTAACTAATGTAATTCAATGTAATTTAATATATTTTTTAAAATATATTATTTAATTTAACTATTAAAACGATTGCTAGAAAGTGCTTTATGTGCTTTTTTTGTAGTTTATTTATGCAGTACCACTAATACACCTGCAGGTGGAACCAATTACAAATGGTTTTAAAAAATAACCTTTCTGGATTAGGTATCATTTTGCTGGTTTCTTTCAGACTGGAGCGCTGCTGTGACTGTGACTACATCACAGTATATGACGGCTCTTCCACTGGTCACTCACAGCTGGGAAAGGTCTGCTTCAATGACACCACACACCAGGTGTTTCACTCTTCTTCAAGATACTTGACTGTTGTCTTCAGAAGTGACTACTCTGGTGTCAGCCACGGTTTCAAGGCCCTTTTCACAAACTCTCTGACTGAAGAATTTCTGTGGAAGAATTTATAATTTCTATGCAGAATAGCTGTCACATGTATTTCATTCTTCCTCTGACCAAAGTGGAGTTTCCTCATTACAAAATTAAAAGTATTTTAAAAACAAATACACACAAGCATTTTTAAACATGCTTAAATTCTGCTCAAATGCACAAAATACATTGAGGCGATGCTTTGCTCTGCAGGTCGTGTGGATTGTTCCTCAGACAACATGGTCATTGTCATTCAGAGGTCTTACCTGAACTCACTCGGGTTGAGTGCAAATGACCTTTATGTAGACGACCATCGTTGCAGACCAAATGGTAGCAGTACTGAAGTTGTGTTTAGAAAGAAATCCCATGTTTATATTAGATCTATGTATTATGTGACAGCAATGTAGTATGCAGTACCTATATATTTGTCATGAATGAGACTGAAGCTTTCGGATCCAAATGCAAAATATAATTTATTAAGAACCACTCACAGAGCACAGGGTACAGCAGGCGAGGTCGAGGACAGCAAACAGGAATGTAAGAGGCAGAGCTAGAGAGATGTCAGAGAACGAAGCAGAGAGTCAGGCGATTGGCAAACAGACAATTAACAATTAGTGTTACAATTTATATTAAATAGTCACTTATTTTGACTAAGTAACTACTTTGTGACTGTATGTTTTACATGGTTTACATGAATGTGACACATATCCACCATGTTGTCATTATCATGGGACCCATCAGTGTCAGTTGCATCCCTTCACTGCCATTTAAAAATCCTTTTCCCCAAACCTTACATAATTTGGGTGCTTTTATTAAGTGTACTTGTCAATCTGACCTTATATGGCTTCACTACTAAGTACAGAAGGATATCCTTATGATAGATCAATATCCTAGTTCCTGAAACTACATAGGCTAACTGTGGAAAAGACACAGCTGAATGTTGCCATTATTTACAGTATGGATTTATCTGTTGACACAAAGCTTATAATAGTAGTGTGATCAGAAACAGATATTTACTTCAGCTCAATGTGACAGTGCTTTTCTGTTCAAAGCACATTTTCATTCTTTATAGATTTATATATATATTTTTTGATTTAGCCATTATCTCCTCTACTTATTTTGAAATGTTCTTTCATGTCTCTTGTGTCAGACAGTCACAGTCTTGCTCTCTTTTGTTCTGTTTTAGTGTAGTTCTAGTCACTGAAAAAAAAAAATAGTTGTTTCAACTTGAAATAACTTGTTACCCCTCTGCCTTAAATTGTTTGGTTTAGTCAACTTTTTTTTGCTTAATTCTAATTTAAGTGACAACTGGAATATTTTAGTTCGCTAAACAAAACATTTTAGGCAGCAGGGTATTTAAATTATTTAAAGTTGAAAAAAATGTTGTTGTTTTTTTACAGTGTAGTCAAGGCCAGATTAAGGCAAGCACCATCCCGGCATGTAAACACAGACGACCCAATATACCAGTCACGGTCTAGTGTTCCTTGTTTCTGTGTTTATTTTGACCTAGATTCATTTGTTCCTATTTTCCCACCACCTTTTTATTCATGGTTACAGATTATGTTCACCTGCACCTCTTCATTGTTCCCTGTTTATTTAAACTTGTTTAATTAAGTTAATGCATGCTGGTATTTTGCCCATTGTTGTACCTGTGATTTCTGGATTATTGTGTTTATTTCGTTAAAAGATTGCAAAGACCTTCATCTTCTCTTAGCATTTTGTGTAGCCTACAATATATTGTATGTTGTATGTGTACAATATATTTGACATAATCACTCTATAATCTCAAACTTTGTGTCAACAGAAATATCCATAAATTAACACTGAGTCAAGAGTAATAAAAGTTGCATAAAATTCAGCTGTGTCTTTTCCACGATTATGCAGCTCTATAGCTTTTTCCCAGCACAGGCTCCAGGATATTCATGTGTCATAAGGAAATCCTTCTTAGGCTAGGTTTGACTATTTAAGTGATGACTGAAAGTTTGAAGACAGACTTGATGAGAAGAAGAAGATGGAAGCTCTGAATATTCTTCTCTGCCTGCTTCTAACTGCCTTTCAAGGTAAGATTATCATTGCCTGGAGAAAACTGTACAACATACGCAACAGATGCTAGCTTGAACATCCTGTGTTTCACTATATAATTTTTTTCACATTTACAAATTGCACATGAAGAAAGACATGCTTTACACTACATTAAATCTCATGTCTGTTTATCATATTACAGCAAAAACCGCTTGGTCATGGTCCTGGACAACATGTAAATATCCTTCAACATTTTATACTGTGGGACATGGGTTTTATGAATGTTTTCCTATGATGTTGAAACTTGAATTCACATGATATATTCATTTTGTTTTATATAGATGACTGGCTGTCCACAGAAGAGTCTACAAGTATTTATCTATCTGTCTATCTATCAAAATTTGTGCCAAATTTTATGCATGTAAATCAAGTCATTTTGTAACCAAAATTTGGTGAGGGTATTGTACCCGAGTACAAACAAGCAGTATGTCATTACATGCCAGTAATATTATCATTATGGCAATGCAGAAAATGATTAATTAAGGGAAAACAGTTGCTTGCTGGAGCATTATGTTCTACTCAAAAGATGTATACTTTCTCAGTTCATAAATATTGGACATACAGACAGAAAGGTATTGTGTATGTCACATTACAGCAATGAATGTTAATGCATGGTTTGGCAGTGTAATTGCATTTCTTTGGCAACAATTATAAATAGTATTAGGATCAATTGGAACCAGAGAAGTAATTGTTAAATTCTTACTCATAATAATGGCATCATTTTCTGTTCTCTAGATGCCTATTCATGCAGGTATAACTGTGGATATGACTTCGGCGCTTGTTCATGTAGTCACTCTTGTGAGAACTATGGAAGCTGTTGCCACGACTACAACAGTAAGTTTCTCTAGAACTAACACTTCATGATCAAATGCCATACTTACATCTCTCTTGTAGTGAGCTTATGGGTCACACATTTAAATTGATTTATCTTCCCTAAATACAGCATACTGCTTAGCAACAACCAGCTGGCCAGATATAACAGGTGCACCTACATCTTTATTATCTGTCTGTCAGGTTCAGACCTTTTTCTAGTTTCCTGATTCAGGAGGATTATATCTTTGTTTCTGTCTCTGCTAGCTTTCCCCTCCTGCAGGTATGAGTGTGGATTCAATCTTGGAAGCTGCTCATGCTCCTACAACTGTCACTACTATGGCGACTGTTGCCCTGATTATGACAGTGAGTTCCTTTTGATCAGATACTTCAGAATTAAATCTTGTGAACACAAATATAAATCTTTCGAGCATATGGTTCATTGCATTTCCTGTGATGAAATCAATTTTGCAGAGTCAAAAACTTTTTTTTCTTCCTACTTCCTGGTTTATCTCCTCTCTTTACTCAGGCCACTGCTCAATAACTACAGCTGAAGAGACCGGTACAACAGGTATATATATATATATATATATAATATAGGCAAACCTTATTCCAGCTTTACTCTTCTAACAAAATATATACACTAATCAATGAAGCACTGTGTAATGTGTACATCACAAATGTACTGATGGCTTTTCTCCACTAGCTTCCTCCTGCAGGTATAACTGTGGATACTATGCTGGCAGCTGCTCTTGCACCTATAACTGTCATTATTATGGCAACTGTTGCCCTGACTATGACAGTGAGTACCTCAGGATCAGACAGAAGTGATGAAATACATTTTGCTGAATCAAAGCAGAACTGTGGCATTATTTTCTTCTACCTTAGTTGTATCTCTTCTCTTTACACAGATTACTGCTCATCAACAACTACAGTAACCTTTGATGAAACATCAGGTGCTTCTGCCATTCATTTGATTTTAAGTGGAACATATGAGATTAATGGCCAAATTAATTCATTAACCAAGTCTTTTTACACTTCTATCTTTTCTCAATGCAGGAGAAAAAGTATAAGCATTAGTGCACTGTAAATCCTAATAAGTTCAGCTTACTTAGAAAAACTTTGGAAAAACGATTGCCTTATTTTTGCAAAGCAAACTTAACAAGAAAACTGAAGTTAACTTAATAATTAGCTGCAAGTAAAGAAAACAAACACAACCTAAGTAAATTAAATTACAAAC
>JAUMHP010000072.1:7437768-7456763 GCA_032361065.1 Enteromius trimaculatus | reverse complement strand
TTTACCATGTACCCTAAATTGGTGTCCACATGGAGTGCTGTGCTTACTATTTGAGTGGTCTTCACAAGTGTTATGGGTATTGAGTGTGGGGGTAGAATCTGAGGGTCCTTGTTAGTCATCCCCTCCTTCTGTGACTGGTCCAGTGTTATTTTGACTTGAGCCTTTTGTGGATATTTTGTATTGACTATTTATTGTATGTTTAAATAAATGTTTTCGCTGTACATTACCATCTACATTCCCATCCTCACCCTGTCTCTGGCAAACGAACCGGTATCCTTTTTTGCGTAGGACTTTTATGTCCTGGTATATTCCGGGTGGCGTAGTCGACACAGGAATTCCGTTGTTGCAGCTAGATCAAAGAACTAGTGACAAACCTATCCTTTTCGCTTATCCTAGCCATAGATAGGTAGGTAGATAGGTAGGAAGGATGGAAGGATTACTCGGAGACACCAACAGATATCGCTGAGGAGATCGTTCAATTGTCTTTCTTCATCCTCACTACCATCTCAGTTTATCAGAACTGCCCATA
Organism: Enteromius trimaculatus; assembly: GCA_032361065.1. Taxonomy (NCBI): domain Eukaryota; kingdom Metazoa; phylum Chordata; class Actinopteri; order Cypriniformes; family Cyprinidae; genus Enteromius; species Enteromius trimaculatus. The sequence continues at coordinate 7,456,234 of JAUMHP010000072.1, read as the reverse complement.
TAAACTTCTATATTTCAATAAACTGTTAAAACTTACCTTTGTTTTGCATCTTCCTTCCACTGAGCATTACACCCTAACTCCCTAAAGATAAATGGAGTGAAAAGATGCCATATTTTGCTCAAGCCTTCCTATGACTTTCTTCTTTCAGATGAACACAGACAGATTTGTAAAAAATGTTTCCTGGCTCTTCCAGGCTTTGTGATGCTGGTGGATAGTGGTCATTATTTTGAAGCTCCATAAATCGTATATCCATCATGAAAGTATAACCTATACACCTTCGGGGGGGTTAACACATGTCTTCTGAAGCAGACTGATGGTTTTTGTAACAAAAATATTTCTACTTTTAAAATTATAACTAAAACCATTCACTTCCAGGAAGGATTGTATGCACATTCACGAGAGAGTCAAGTTATGGTTTCTTGTCTGACCTCTGACATAAGCTGCAAGCTGCATTTTGTTCTTATAGTGAAATATCTGTCTATCTTTCTGTTTGCCCGCCTGAGAGGAGTACAAACATGGTTATTCTGTCCTCAGATTCATCAGAGAATATTATTAATATTAACTGGCAATGGAGAAATAAATACTGTTATCACTTTCCTGTCTGTTAGTAGCCAGTATTAAATTATTTTAAAACATGAACAAATCCTACACAAATAGAATTTCATTTATTTCTATTAAAATATAATTTTTATAAGCTTTGACTAGACATTTAGGCCTGGTTTCACAAACAGGGCTTAGCTTAAGCCAGGACTAGGCATTAGTTTAATTAAGATATAACATTTACAAAAATGCCTTATGAGAAAATATTACAGGTGTGCATTTTAACACAGAACAATGACACTGACATGTTTTAAGATATGTCTGAGCAAGATATGTTCATCTTAGACAGCTCAATCATGCAATTTAGTCTGGGACTAACTTAAGCCTTGTCTGTGAAATTGGGGGTTAATCTTCTAAATAAGATTATTTTATTATGGTTGAGCGATACATTAACTCACTGATTTTCTGATGTCTTTAAGTCTTTTTTAATTCTTGTTTTCTATATTCATGTGAAGAGCCATGTGGTGGCTATACAGTATGACAGGTTGGAGGGGTGAATTATTAATTCCCTGATTTTATCTACTACTAATAAAACTTTCCTAATTAATTTATTTGTTATCTTTAAAGGCTAAAGACATGGTTTGAAGGAGTCTGAAAAGGCAAAGGAATAAATAGATTATCTTCTTGATAATCCTGTCAAAAATTAACCATATGAGTCTACCCTGACTAAGATCTATTCTTTACCAATCCAATAATATTATTTTTAACTATCAATTACAGAGAGAGAGAGAGAGAGATGAAGCACTTTTTGCTAAAGAACATGCAAACATTTCCTTAATCAAACTATTGAGAAGGCCTAATAACATCCCAATCCACCACACGTTGATTTAGTCTGGAATACATCACAAACAGGATATCCTAAATAATTGTGGAAACGCCACAGCTGAATGCAGTATGTTTAATATCTGTTGGCACAAAGTTTGTGATAGCGGTGTGATTCGAGATTGCAGTACAGATAATGTTTATGATGCAGTTCTACTTTATTTAGTGCAAATAATGCTGTGGCAGTGCTATTGCTTCAAAACACATTTGAGTGAGTGGAAACACATGGCATTTGTTATGAGAGAGAGTATGTGGTGTGTAGAAGAGAGATGATGGGATAAAGTATGTCAGACCATTTATCTGGGTAACTGAAACAGGTTCTACTTTCATGTCACTCGTAACACCACTTACTTGCTCTCTTTTGTTTTATACGTTTATATCATATTTTTTAAAAACATGATAAGTTTGATTAAGGAGACATGGAAAACATGCAGTGTTGTGGGGCCGCCAGGAACGTGGTTGGGAACCACTGTTGTAACGTAATGGTAAAAACCTTCACTAATAGTCTGTGTTCAATACCATTAACACAATCACTCTCAAACTTTTTATCAACACATGTATCAATACATTAATACATAGTAAAGAGTAAGGTAACAATTTATTTTAACAGTCCACTTTAGACATTTTAGTAAGTAACTTTGCAACTACATGTCAACTAACAGTCACTCGAGTATTAGTAGACTGTATTAATGTCTTTATTAATGTCACTTTATTTTGATGGTTCCACAATATACAACATACTGACCATCCGAAACTTATGTCAACTTATTCTACTAACCAGTCTATGAGAGTTAGTAGACATGTAGTTGTAAATTCATGAGAAATATTCAACATGTAGTTGACATATAGTTACAAAGTTACTTATAAATAGTTGAATGTCTCAAGTGGACTATCAAAACAAAGTGTAACCAAGAGGAATAATAAATATTCAGCTGTATCGTTTCCATGATTATGTTGCTCTATAGCTTTTTCCCAGGCTTCAAGATATGCATGTGTCATAAGGAAGTCCTTCTTAGGCTAAGTCTGACTATTTAAGTGATGGCTGAAAGATTGAAGACAGACTTGATCAGAACAAGAAGATGGAAGCTCTGAATATTCTTCTCTGCCTGCTCCTAACTGCCTTTCAGGGTAAGACTGTCATTTACTGTAGAAAACTGAACAACTTATGGAACAGCTGCTAGCGATCATCATATCCTTTGCTAAAATGATTTCTAAGTTCAGAGGGATGAGTTTGTAATCATAGATTAAAAAAAAAAAAACATTGCACATACAGAAAGACAAGCATTACACTACATTATGTTGTGCCTATTTTATATTACAGCAAAAATCATTGGGTCACAGACAACAGGTAAATATCCTTCAAAATTTTTCAGTGTAGAACATGTTTTTGTATGCAAATTTTCACATAACATAGAAAACATCATTTGATAAGACACTTCGTTTTTGTTATTTTAGGTGACTGGCTATATTCCACTGAAGGTACTTCAGGTATGAATGTTAGTTTGTATAGTATTAAGAATAACTTTATACATTGGGTTCTTTCTTTGTTTTTCATGAAAATGTAAAATATTCTCTTGTTTTTTATCTCTTTATCTCTAAGAACCATGTGGTGGCTATATGACAGGCTCGATGGGTGAATTGTTCAGCCCCCGATACCCTAATAACTACCCTAATAATGCACAATGTATATGGACCATCCATAGCACATGGAACACAACCGTGTCACTGAACTTCGCCGATGTAAAGTAGGTTCTTTCATTATACTTGTTTGGCGTTCATTGCGGTTAAATTAAATTATCATACTTTTTAAAATAAATCTGAATGCTAAATGTTTACAAAAGGTTATTTATTTTTATTTTGTGAACACCTGATGTGTATTCTTTGATGAAATATTAGTACGGTTATACAAAAACGTAAACAAATACATTTGTCTGTTTCTCCTTACTGCTTGCTAGTTTGGAAACATGCTGTGATTACATCAGAGTATATGATGGCCCTTCCACCTTCCACCCCTTGCTGGGAGAAATACGGGAGAACAGGAACCAGTCTTTCAAGTCCAACTACAGTGATCTTACTGTTCTTTTCTACAGTGATCACAGTGTAACAAAAAGAGGATTTCATGCAAACTGGGTCTCTTTAGGTTAGCAATTATAAGAAGTGAATCTAAAATTACGAATTTCAACCTAGTTTGCTTTATAAAAGTTTCTCTAATCATTTTGCAAGTATTATTTTAAATGTAGTATCAAAGTTAGTATAATTAGACAAGAGAACTGCAAATATTTTTCCCTTAAAAACGTTAAAAAGAATTCCCATTCCCTCTTTATAAGACGTCCTAGACATATAAATTCAAAGCCTTTCTCCAGTTTTCTATTTTAAATCAGCTCTCATCGTCAGGATATGATATGCTGCATGACTCCTCATAGTTGTAAACTCATGTATTGATGGCATTTTGGATAAATAAATAAACAAACAAAACAAAAATGTATAAATAATTTTTGTTCCCTTTTCTTGAGGTTCCTGCAATGGTTACTGTGGTGGCTTTGTGGGAGTTTGTGCATGTGACGATGTCTGTTATATTTATAGGGACTGTTGCCCTGACTATAACGGTGAGTTTCTATGGATCCAACACATATTTCAAAGTACAAACATAACTTTTCTGTTTTAAGCACAGGTCAACAAGATTCTCTAAAATGGTCCATCTTACAAGTTTTTTTTTATTTCACTCAGACTATTGCACAGTGTCCACAACATCAGGTACAGCTATCACATACCTGAAACTATGCATACTGTTTATTATAGGCCTAATTGATTGTGAAGATACTTGCAATACTTGCTTCCACAACACTTTAATTACCTTTTTTAATTATCATTTGAATGATTACACAGAGGCTCCCTCAGATGACCCCTGCTACAACTACACTGCACTGGACAATCCTTGGAGAGCCACTGACTATTCGAATGGCTCAGTCTTAATGTGTGATCGGGACGTGAATTGGTTTGGCTGGTATCGTCTCTTCATTCATGGCCAGAGTGTCCAGATGCCAGACACATGTGTTGATATGAACAAATGTGGCACTCATGCCCCACTGTGGTTAAACGGAGGACACCCAAAAGTTGAGGATGGAGTGGTCAACCGAAGTGTCTGTGGTCACTGGCTCAATAACTGCTGCTATTTCACTTCTACTTCGATTAGAGTAAAAGCCTGTCCAGGCAATTATTATGTCTATGAGTTTGTAAAAACAAGTGGCTGTTATTTAGCATACTGTGCAGGTAAACATATTTACATATAACCTTCATACATCTAAATTTGTGTGTCTTTTTATTAATAAATAGTCATTAAAACATTTCTTCCAGATGTGGGAAGGAGCAACACTACATATACAACTGTTGCTCCAGAGATCAACTCTTCTGGTATTAGTTACACATAAGTGATATAATACATGAATTTATAAATTGGTTGGCTGCATACTCATACATTCCACATGACATACCCCAAATGTCTTAGCCTCTTGTCAATGGCACCTTTACTTATTAAACAACTGTTTCCACATTATCTATTGTGCCAATTCTGCAAAATGTTTCTCTCCCTTTTTTCAACATGCCTGGACAATGCTGATTCATTCACAATCTCCAGCTCCTCATCCTGAGTGTGGAGGACACCTGTATGGTTCTGGGCTGTTTTCCAGTCCAAACTACCCAAACTATTATCATGACAATGCCTACTGTGTGTGGTATCTCTCTGCTCAAGAGGGACAGAGGATCTTCCTGACATTTGCTGATGTGCAGTAAGTTCCCTCACATGTGACTGATTTAATTTGTGTGGAACTAGTAGAATTGTTTGCTATCTATAAAGTTACAAGCAATCATTGATCAATGAAAACCTTGTATTTATACAATATTTAACATGTGAAGTCCAACCCAATTTTATTTCAGTCATTAATATATATAAAAAAATGTATATACAAAAATGCTCTAGAAGCAGTGTTACTACTGGCAGGGTTTTTGTGCACGAATGACTTAAAAAGCTCTATTTCTGTTTCTTTCAGACTGGAGCGCTGCTGTGACTGTGACTACATCACAGTATATGACGGCTCTTCCACTGGTCACTCACAGCTGGGAAAGGTCTGCTTCAATGACACCACACACCAGGTGTTTCACTCTTCTTCAAGATACTTGACTGTTGTCTTCAGAAGTGACTACTCTGGTGTCAGCCATGGTTTCAAGGCCATTTTTACAAGCTCTCTGACAATGCCTTGTGAAATAACTAATATAACAACTTTTAGATGCTAAACAGATTATATTAAATTTTCATACATGTAAATAAATACTTCAAATGCACAACAATACTTTTTTGATCTGCAGGTCGTGTGGACTGTTCCTCAGACAACATGGTCATTGTCATTCAGAGGTCTTACCAGAACTCACTCGGGTTGAGTGCAAATGACCTTTATGTAGACGACCATCTTTGTAGACCCTCCATTAGCAGTACTGAAGTTGTGTTTAGCTTTACACTTGATGCATGTGGGACCTCCAAAAAGGTATATGATCTACACATTTGCCAGATACAGTATATTTACAGTGCTGATATAAGGGGTTGTATCTCTGCATGTTTATCAGACAATATCATTAATTCATTCATTCACTCACTCTCTCTCTCTCTCTTTACCTACTAGATGATGAATGGTTATGTGTCTTACACTAACAATGTGCGGGCCTCTCAGTCTCAGTTGGGTGAAATCACCCGTCAGTCACAGTTCCTGTTGAATGTGGGCTGTCGAATGGAGCCGGACACTATGGTGCAGATATTCTACAAGGCCAGGGAGATCATCAACGCCAACATCACAGGAACGGGCCGCTTCAATGCCAGCATAGCCTTCTACACCTCCAGCAGTTTCTATCAGCAAATTTATGACTCTCTTCCTAAATATTGCATGTTCTTGTAATCATAAGCATTAATACTTTGGCCGTAGATGAAACTGTACCCAAATGGTTTTTATTTCTTTTGTCTTTTGCAGATGTCCCAGAGACGACACATATTATTCCTACACCAGCGGTCAGCACTATTACGCTCAGTTCAGTTTCCGGGCTTTCAAGTTCCTCCGGACTCATGCCTATGTGTACCTGCAGTGTAAGGTGATCATCTGCCCCGATAACGATTACAACTCTCGCTGCCGCCAAGGTTGCCGCTACCGTCGCAAGAGATCTCTTGACAGCACCTACCACACCAATACTGTGACACTGGGGCCAATCAAACTCAAAGGTCAGAGGCCATTAACAGGTAGGGTATAAATTCAGTAACACTTCTAATATAGGGACCAATTCTTGCTATTAACTAGTTGCTTATTAGCATGCCTATTGGCTAACATATTGACTGTTTATTTGTACTTATGAAGCACATATTCTGCATGACCATTTTCTACATCCCTAATGCTACCCAATACCTAAACTTGACATGTACCTTACTAACTATTAATAAGCTGCAAATTAGGAGTTTATTGAGGTAAAAGTTGTAGTTAACAGTTTGTTAATAGTGAGAACTGGGCTTTAAAATAAAGTGTGTACATCATTTCTAATGAATTGTATTAATATTGAGGCTTTTCTAATGACTGTCCATTCACTGTCATTCAAGGAATCGTATAAAGGAGTCTGAAACGTCGAAGGAATTAAATGATCATGTTCTCAATCATAACCTTTATCATTACTATTAATCAATCCTTGTTAACCACACAACAAATAAATCTAAATACAAATTGTATTTTTGAAATTCAATAAAGCATTTCTAAACAGCTGTTCTTGTCAGTGGTGTTTTCAATGGTTTATATGTAATTGTATTCAACTCAGTGTTTCTACAAGGTCTCTTGTAGAATTTGGACCATCTTAATCAAGATAATGCAAGGTCCAAAAGACATTAAATAAAAAACATTTCTAGTTCAAAACTTTTTTTTGTCTGTTCCAACCCTTTTATATTTAACTATTTTAGGAAGTTTTGATGTAATTGATTTCTGTATTGAGTTGATTTTTAATTTCCCCTTTCAGTGTTAAATAGTATTTAAAAAACGGTTGTCTGCTAGAACACCAGTCATTATGTTTTACCAAAATGCAGAGACTTACAACAAACAGGACTTAAGCAGACCCAAGTCATTATATGTGTATGTTGTTTTTACTTATACTTTATTGTTCTTTGCAGGAATTTTGTTTTGAACTCAAGCTCCAGCAATACACAATATCCACACAAAACAGCAATAACAACAACACTTTGTTAGTTAAAATACCATCACTTACTGTACTACAATTTACTATTTAAAATCATAATAGATACAGTTATAAATGAATTCTTATAGTGCATTACTTCTACATAATGGAACCTGATGGCAATTATTGATATTTTGAAAAAACATGGCTTGAATCACTTACTATTGCTTGTGCATTCTTAAAAACCAATGACTCATATATGGACCCAGGTTACACCTATGACTTTCATATGAGGAACTGAAAGATTGTCATACCAAACCTGTATTCCATAGTTCAGTAAGCTTCCCAGTACTGCTTGGTAAAACAACAGCATGATTTTCTGACTAACCCAGTCTTCTTAAAAAATATAGTCTTTGCTGGAATCTTCAGCAGAGATAATCAATGTGGGCTTTCCAAGTCAATAAACAGTCAATGACCACCCCACGATACTTAAATCTCCACTTGTTCAATAATGATACCTTCAATAATTGCTGGTCTGTAATCACCCAGTTTTGGGTCCACTACCTTTTTCTTTAGTTTTCCCAACATTGACAGTAAAGTGATTTACATTACGTTTTTGTTTTTTGACAATATTTGAGAAGAGATTTGAACTGAGCTGGATGATGACATCACTGAATCATCACTGAATCAATGATAAACTTAGTCTTTAGCTGAGAATTGTATTGTTTACTAATTGTCCTCCCGCATTATCGACACGCTATTTTCCTGTTTAACACTGTGAAGTTTTTTTGACAGTCTGTATTGTACAGAGTGGTATATAAATAAAGGTGACTTGACTGAAAGTGTGGATGCCTCTGTTTGCTCAACAGTTAGGCAACATAAAATGCAATAGGCTATTAAAAGTGGTAATCATTGCTCTACACCACTAAGCATTGGAAACAAAACTTTGTTAATTAAAAAAAAGTTGTTCTGGAGTACTCTCAAAGCTATATGTTGTTAGAGTGTCACCGTCAAAGTGCTTTGTTGCTAATTCCCATACTAAAACTGTCAAACCACAAATCTGAAAAATTTGTGAAACAAATTTAAAATGAAAAAAGTTGTTAACGTGGAAGAAAAAGTCCATTTAAAATGGACAAAAAAAATTAAGTACAATTTGCTATTGCGCTTTGGTTTGTTTCCTCCTTAACATTTCTATTGTCTCTCTTTAGAAATATTTAACAAAGTTCATCCAATTTGCATAAATTACATAAAACATTTTTGCTTTCAAGAATTTGAGGATTTTCTGCCTGTGAAAAAACTTAGATTTTAACAATTAAAAGAATGCAGAGAAGGACCGTTAGAGGGCAATATCCTTATGACGGATCTGTATCCTGGAGCCTAAAATTATATCATTGTGGAAACGCCACAGCTGAATGCAGTATGTATTTTATATCTGTTGACAAAGTTTTGTGATAGTGGTGTGGTCCTGCAGAGATCGCAGTACAGATAACGTTAATGATGCAATTGTATTTTATTTAGTGCAAATAATGCTGTGTCCTTTCTACGTTGCATGAAAACACTTTTTTCATTCAGGTAACTGAAACTGGGGCTATTTTCATGTATCTTGTGTCACACCCCAGACTTGTTCTCTTTTGTTTCATATGTTCATTTTTATATTTTTGTAAAACTGTAAATGTTTTTTTGTTAAGTAATGGTGACAGCTTTGCCTATGAGTCTGTTTTTAAAATGGATTAATTGACACGATCACTCCATAATCACAAACTCTGTGTAAACAGACATATTCATAAATTAAGACAGAGCCAAGAGTAGTAATAAAACAGCATAATATTCAGCTGTGTCTTTTCCACGATTATGTTGCTCTATTGATATTTTTTCCACAAAGGCTCCAGGATATTGATGTGTCATAAAGAAATCCTCCTGGTTTTGACTATATAAGAGGTAGCTGAATAACTGATGACTAACTTTATCACGAGAGAAAAATGAATGCTCTGACGTTCCTTCTCTGTCTGCTTCTAACTGCTAAAACATCTCAGGGTACCTTTCTATCTTATCTATCTATCTGTTTTTTATCAAATGTTATTTTCTGCTTTTTAGTTGATGTGATGATTTTTTACAATTCCCTGTTTTCTATCTCTACGTGAAGCATCATGTGGTGGCACTATGACAGATTGGATGGGTGATTTTTTCAGCCCTCAGTACCCTAGTAACTACCCTGATAACTCACGGTGCACATGGACCATTCGTAGCACTGGGGCGACGACCGTGTTATTGAGCTTCAGTGATGTTTTGTAGGAAACATTTACTGTCTAACATTACCATTAATGATCTTTTTTGTCTCTAAATCTTTAGCTAAGCAATTTATGTAATCAAAAATATTTAGTGAACATAATGTATTGTTTTAAATATTCTGTGACAAAACATTCCCGAACTAGTATGTGTTCTCTTTGTTGCAAGTTTGGAAGAATGCTGTGATTACATCAGAGTATATGATGGTCCGACTACACTCTACCCCTTACTGGGAGAAATACGGGACTACACGAGCAAACAGTACATCTCCAGCAACAATGATCTCACTGTGCTTTTCTATAGTGATAGCAGTGTATCAAGAAGAGGATTTCATGCAAACTGGTTCTTTGTAGGTAAGTAATTCAAATAAATTATCAAAATGAATTTCAATTCCTTAAAATAATTCTGGATTGAATGTTCAATCCAGGTGTAGTGCCGAATTTTGACCCCCTGCCAGATTATGACTCCCCAAATTTTGGTAGGTTTAGTGTTAGGTGTGGGGGAGGGGTTATGATTAGGGGCGGGGTTAGGATTACTATTGATTTCAACGAGGGGAGTCAGGATTCGGCAGGGAGTCAAAATTCAGCACAACACCGGCAATGCTTTTTGCACATGCATTACCGTGACCATTTCAGTTAATTTACCTATTGTGTGACGCTTAGTGAACGTTTTGCAAATAACGCATTTCGAGAGGAACGCGATACGAATTAATCAAACACAGCTGGTAGCCTATCAGCTAATTATTCCCAATCACTCTCGCCCAATAGATTCTTCCCCCGTTCACTTTAAAAAACCCGACTTTCAACCCTTCCACATCTAGCTTCAAGCATCCCTCCCCCTCCCCTTCTCCGCCTAAAATCTAATTCACGCCTCCAGGGGGAGCAGTCTGGGACCGAGCCGAACTTCGAACTCTTGCCCACACTAGGGTTCATTCCACTACGGTTCGCGGTTCGCCGTTCTCCCGGGCTCGCTCCCCTGACAGCATGCCAAACCCGCAAAATACTACTAATGAGGAAAGCGTGACCTCTTGAAGGAGAATCAAAGACAGCTTAACCAATATATCCACTTTAATGACCAGCCTTTTTTAACTGAATCAAAAATATTTAGTAAAATCATTCCTGAACAAATTGTTTTTGTGAAAAAGATTCCCAAATGCAAGATTCTTATGAAAACTTATTTTCATCATATCAGAAATCCACTTTATAATTTTTGAAAGCTTAGCTACATCAATGTAGTTACTGACTAGTTTATATACTACAATGTAAAAACTCTAAAAATTAATTAATTATTAGCTACTAATTACATCTTCAACAGTGTAACAAGATTAGTTATTAATCACTGTCTCTAAAAAGAGGTTATTGCATTATTACTTTCTAAATCCCATATCAGCATCAACCATTGTTACAAATACAAGGATAGACATGAAACTTAGTTCAGGTTTACTAATGTTCTTAGCTAATGAACCTTATTGTAAAGTGTTACTGTATTTTTTTTTTTTTTTTTTTTGCAAGTTAATCTGTTTTGTCTGTTTGTTAGATTCCAATTCATGCAGGAATAACTGTGGCTACTCTCTTGGCACTTGTTCATGTGACGACTACTGTCAGAACAACAGAAACTGTTGCTATGACTACAAAAGTGAGATCCTCTTGATCAAACACTTCAATCATTATAAACAAAATCTCCCTCATACTAAGCATGTCTGTAAATTCCATAATGTAATTTTCTTTTGTTCATATATATAGCTTAAATTTCTAATACAAGATAAAAAAATTGTCTCTCTTTATCCAGGCTACTGCTCACTGACAACAACTTGGCCAACTACAACAGGTTAACTTACATATATTCTGTCTGTTTTTCTGATTCAAGCCTTGAGGTCATGCACCAAATGCATATTGATGGTTTTTGTAGTCCTATATGTTTTATCTCTTCTAGATTTTCCCTCCTGCATGTATAACTGTGGTCAAGAATTTGGAAGCTGCTCATGCACCTATGACTGCCATTACTATGACAGCTGTTGCCTTGATTATGACGGTGAGTTCCTCTTGATTAGACAGGCCATTTTAATGGCAGGGTAAACGATTTCTGGAAGCTATGTTGATATTTGAAATCCCCAAAACAAACACGTCCCTACTCCAAAAGAGTCTGGCCCCTATTTTGATAGATCCGCCCCCACACATCTACGCAACCCAGGCAACTATTAATTCTGTGAAACAAAGCAGAACCAATACACCACGTCTGGTGTAAACACATGTTTTATTCGCCTGTAGAGAAGCACCAAAGCAACTTCGGTGTCCGAAGTCTTTACGCTTCTAGAGTTCTCTCCAGTACTGGAAAGCTGATACGATATTTACACAGGTCCTACTTCTTGTCAGACACTTACCATGCCTTTTTTCAATAATATACATGCAAAAATACAATTTGTTTTTATTTTGCCATTACATTTCTTGGATTTTGCTGAAGCAGTGGAAAATTGTGCCATTACCCCAGTTTTATCTCTTCTTTTTACACAGACTACTGCTCATCAACAACTCCACCACCACCAACATCTACTCTTGAATTCTGTAAGATGAATTTAAATGAAATTAATGAACTTACTCTTTGTAAAAAAAGTTATTAGTTCAGCTTTGCTCTTAACTAAATGTGTACACTTATCAATGAGGTGATCCTATTAAGTGTACATAAAACTTACACTCATGACATCCTGAGTAAAATCTGTTCCTCTCTGCTAGCTCACTCCTGCATGTATAACTGTGGACTTGACTTCAGCAGCTGCTCATGCACCTATGACTGTCATTACTATGGCAGCTGTTGCCTTGATTATGACGGTGAGTTCCTTTTAATTAGACCGTCAAGTTTAAACACAGTATAAACAAAAATACAAATTTGGTGAGCACATGGGTCATTGCATTTCTTGTGACAAAATGGGTTTTGCTGCATAGATTTATCACTTCTCTTTATGCAGACTATTGTTCGACAACAACAACACCACCACCAACAACAACAACTTACTGGACAGATACATTTGCATTCCGTGAGTTGAATTTAAAGGAGTCATAAACTGCCTTTTTTTTATTATTTTGTACTGTTCTCTGAGGTCCACGTTATGTTATCAATACTTCTACATCCAAAAATACTGTAATTTAGAAGTAATTAGGAGTTCTATTCTGTCCTGGTTTGTCTAGGTGTGGCAGATTGTAGACTATGAAGTAAATGCGCACTGATTGGCTAAAAGCTGCATATGTTTGACAGCCTTTCACAGATGGATGCTGCAGTGATTTAGATTAAAAATGCATAAATATTCATATTAAATGATCTGTTATAACAGACAAAGCAATAGTGAGCATGTAATAAACACTGTCACTCACACTTGTGTGTTGCAACATTACTTTCGGCACAGCATCATCTTTTCATTTCAATCTTTCTGAAGATCCCGCAAATAAATTGTGCCTTGATTGTAAACCAATCTGCTGTAAAATAAACAAAGGACCACGTTCTTATTAGTGTGGTCTGGATCTTCATTAAAAATAAACTTAATCCACTCTTTCCCGTTGTTAGGACCAGAAGGAAGCCAATGCAAATGCAAGTGTTTTACACAACTGAACAGTGTCCTGTTGTCTTCAGAGCCATGTTTACAGTTTGATTTTTGCATAGACCTGTGTTTGCATCTCTTGTAAAGGAGGAGGTGCTTATTTTAGCAGATTTTCATCAATATAAGCTGTAACAAGAATGTTTTAGGTTTTGAAACGTACAGGATGTTTTAATGGTGCAATGATTTCTTATAAAGTCAAAAGATAAAGTGAATTTTGATTTCTAAGCTCAGACCCCTTTATATGACATTTTGTAAAACCAGTGATTAGTCCTCTAAAAAAATGTGTACACTAATCAATGTGTCCCAATAATGTGTGCATTAAACGTACACGGATGACATCATGAGTAAAATCCTTTCTTCTCCTCTAGCTCCCTCCTGCATGCATAACTGTGGACAGGACTTCAGCAGCTGCTCATGCGACTACGACTGTCATTACTATGACAGCTGTTGCCCTGACTACGACAGTGAGTTCCTCTTGATGAGGCAGACAATTTAAAGTAAAATTCTGTAAATAAAAATACAAATCTAATACATATTTTTTTATGTGATGAAAACATGGGTCATTGTATTTTTAGTAACGAAATGGATTTTGCTAGTTCAATTAAGAATTGTAGCATTACTTTCCTTCTTGTTTCAGGCTACTGTTCAATAACAACAACAGCGACAACTACTCACTGGCAAGATACAACAGGTGCTGTGACCAATTAATGGAATTTAAGTGCTACTAAAGAGATTGTTAAACAAGGCAGTACTTAGTCCATTTCTCTTCTAACTAAATGTGTACACTAATCAATGAAGTAACCCAGTAATGTGTGCATTAAACATACTCTGATGACATTATGAGTAAAATCTGTTCTTCTACACTAGCGCCCTCCTGCATGTATAACTGTGGGTACCACCTCGGCACCTGCTCATGCACCTTTGACTGTCAGCACTATGGCAACTGTTGCCCTGACTACGACAGTAAGTCCCTCCTGATCAGACATTTCTAGATCAAATACTCTCTAATTGTACTGGTATTGAGTATACGGTTTGAGCATTTGTTTATGCATTGTATTTTCAGAAATGAAGTTAATATAGTTTCATTTTTACAGACTACTGCCTAAAGACAACCACTTGGCCAACTACAACAGGTGCAAACTTTTTAATTTGTCTGTAGGATTCAATCCTTTCCCTGGTGTCCTGCGTGTAGAGGGAAGCTGAATATGGAAGGCTGAAAGGGCCAAAGGTCTTTAAAAGGAACATGTGAAATTTGTCTAATGAAAGGATTAATATGTGGGTAAATCTGGTTTAGAAAAGTATTACACGTTTCAGCACAGATCGAATGTGTGTGAGACTCGACTAACTGTGGGACTTCACGCAAGCTAAAGGAAGTGCCTTAACAAAGTCAGTGTCCACGAATGTGCAGTATGTGCATGTCTACACATAAAAAGGTTAACAGAGACAATCTACGTAAATGGTTAAATTTCACACATTATGTTCAAAGATATTTACCCATCTGTCTTCCATGTCACTGTAGCCATGCTTCACATACATGCATGTATAAAATAGCTTCACAGATAATGTCTCTGTCTACTAGCTCCCTCCTGCAGGTATTCCTGTGGATATGACCTTGCCTTGTGCTCATGCTCCTCCGAGTGTGAGGTTTTTGGCTACTGTTGCCCTGACTATAAAAGTGAGTTTCTCTTCACACACTTTGAAATCAAACACTTTTTGAATAAAACTTTCCTGAGGTCAGCACGTGCCATAAATTGGATCTTGCTAAATCAAAGCAGAGCTGCGACATTACCTTTCTTCCCATTTCAATTTGATTTATTTTCTTTACACAGGCTTCTGCATAGCAACGATTCACCCACCGGATGACCCAACAGGTGCTGCTGCCATTAATATTTAAGTGACAAAAATGAGATCAAATCAATTGGTTGAACGCACATCTTTTGTAACTACATGTACTTTAGTCAATGAAGTGATCCAATCATTTGTACATCACACACATTTTGACATTTAGTTTAAATCTCTTCCTCACTCTATTAGCCCCCTCCTGCATGCATAACTGTGGATACCACCTTGTTCATTGTTCATGCTCCAGAGCCTGTCAGTACTTTGGTGACTGTTGCCACGACTATGAAAGTGAGTTCGTTCCGATCAAATCTTTCCTGTAGCGAGCACAAGTCATTGTGTTTCATGTCATAAAATGGATTTTGCTGAATTGTAGAAGACTTGTTATGTTATGATGTCATGATTCTTCCTACTTCAGTTTTATCTCTTCTGTTTAAACAGGCGTCTGCTTGAGAACAACAACACCAACAACAACAACCACATCAACTCACATGGCAGATACAGCAGGTGATGCTGTCTGAACTTAAGTAACACAGAAGACTCAAAATTATTTATAAAGGCACACATACTAATGATTTCCCTCTCTAGCTCAGTTCTACTGATTTGACCTCATATATATTGACAGTGTAATGGAAATAAATTACCATCCTTCTCATACCTTCTCAATCCTCGATTCATACATTTGACAGCAGATGCATACTCTTGTGAGAATAACTGTGGCCAAAGGTTTCCCCTCTGTGGTTGTGACTACGACTGTCAGTACAATGGCAGCTGTTGCTTTGACTACGATAGTAAGTTCCTCTTATTCAGACACTTTAAAATGAATTACTGTGTAATGAAATGATGTAAAACTATGTAATAAAATAGATCCTACTTTCGTTTTATCCCGTTTACAGACTACTGCTCAACAACAACTACTGCTCACTCGCAAACAGCAGGTATTGTTGCCATGAATTTAAGTGACGCATTTTAATTCTTCCCTGGTCACACTTTATATTAGGTGGCCTTAATTACTATATGCACTTGCATCAAAAAATTGTACAATACACTTAACGTGTTCATGTTGTTTTGCAACAAACACACTTTCACTGCTATTTAGGGGGGGTATGGGTAAGGTTAGGGACAGGTTTGGTGGTCTGGGTAGGTGTAGAATGTGTTCCTCTTTAACCCTGCCATCCAGGAACAGTCACATTCTACAGTAGGTGCAATGGTGGGTTAAGGTGTAAGGGATGGGTCAACAGTGTAAATATAAATGTAATTACAGAAATGCATTACACTTGTAATAATATTTCTGTAAATATAAGTTCAATGTAAAAACATTAATTTAAATGTAAGTACACAGTAGTAAAGGCCATCTAATAAAAAGTGTGACCAAATCCGTTTCTCTCTCTACTATAACAGGTCCGTCCTGCATGTTTAACTGTGGATACAATTTCAGCAGCTGTTCATGCAACTATGATTGTCAGTACTATGGCAACTGTTGCTATGACTATCACAGTAAGTTCCTCAAAAACGGGTAAAACAGCCCTTATTCACTGTTCAGTGTATCATAAATTGTATTAGATTATGCATAATGTACTTCATAATATGCATAGAAACACAAAATATGTTTTGGGGAATGTTCTCACTGCTATTTTCCCTTAACTAAACTGTGACCAGGGGCTTCATTTTTGTGTGAATTATTATTAGAAAAATAACACATGATACTTCTGGTTCATACTCATCCAATTTTAACCCATTCTTTTTATTCAGGGTACTGTCCATCATACCCAACAACAGGTACTGCTGCCACTAGTTTTTATGGAGTATCTGTAAAAAGCTACATTTTACAGAAAATTTCTATCTGATTCTCATGAAACTTATTTGTTATTTGTAACTGCAAGATTGAACCCAAATTCTCTTTTTTTAGATCCAGTTCCTCACCCTGAGTGTGGAGGACACCTGTATGGTTCTGGGCTGTTTTCCAGTCCAAACTACCCAAACTATTATCATGACAATGCCTACTGTGTGTGGTATCTCTCTGCTCAACAAGGACAGAGGATCTTCCTGACATTTGCTGATGTGCAGTAAGTGAGAGATCAGTGGTGACTGGTGCAATACTGGTGGCATAATATTCATTATTTAAAAATATTTATGATTACTACAAAGTTATATATTTACATTGATTATTTCAAATTGCTCCTTTAATTCTACTGTGCTTTAAAAAAAATCTGGATCAGGTACCATTCTGTCTGTCTCTTTCAGACTGGAGCGCTGCTGTGACTGTGACTACATCACAGTATATGACGGCTCTTCCACTGGTCACTCACAGCTGGGAAAGGTCTGCTTCAATGACACCACACACCAGGTGTTTCACTCTTCTTCAAGATACTTAACTGTTGTCTTCAGAAGTGACTACTCTGGTGTCAGCCACGGTTTCAAGGCCATTTTTACAAGTTCTCTGACTGAGGATAAAGGTAATGCCTTGTAAAATTTTGAATGGGTGTTAAAACATATATTTGATCCTTTCTGTGGCCATGTTTGTTCTTCTTTTTTTTAAATAAAATTAAATGTACTGTCATAACAGGTAACCTAAACCAATTGCCTTTGTCCACCCTGTATTGCAGGTCGTGTGGATTGTTCTTCAGACATGGTCATTGTCATTCAGAGGTCCTACCTGAACTCACTCGGGTTGAGTGCAAACGACCTTTATGTAGATGACCATCTTTGCAGACCCACTATTAGCAGTACAGAAGTTGTGTTCAGCTTCCTACTTGACGCATGTGGGACCACCAAAGAGGTAAGACCTACATGTGTGCCAATACTGAAAATTACTCTAGCCTTCTTGCTAGCATTTAATGCTTGATATTGCCTGTGAGCTTAGTAATACAAAATAAATGTGTGCATCAGTGGGGAACATGGGAGAAACCACATAAAATCACCTGCTGTTTCTTCCTACTAGATGATGAATGGTTATGTGTCTTACACTAACAATGTGCGGGCCTCTCAGTCTCAGTTGGGTGAAATCACCCGTCAGTCACAGTTCCTGTTGAATGTGGGCTGTCGAATGGAGCCGGACACTATGGTGCAGATATTCTACAAGGCCAGGGAGATCATCAACGCCAACATCACAGGAACGGGCCGCTTCAATGCCAGCAT
>JAUMHP010000072.1:7425977-7437668 GCA_032361065.1 Enteromius trimaculatus | reverse complement strand
GTCGCAAGAGATCTCTTGACAGCACCTACCACACCAATACTGTGACACTGGGGCCAATCAAACTCAAAGGTCAGAGGACTCTCTGAGAAAAATGATCGTAAAGCAATGATTTTCCCAACTTGTTCCAAACCTGTATACTTGTACTTTTTCCACAAAAGGAGAATTCTGAAGATTCTGGTAAACAACATGAGTATATAAAGTAAATAGGACGGGTTTCACAAACCAAAACACAAACAGACATTCCGGCCCTGAACACACTTTATTATTGTTTACTTAATTCTAACAAATGAGTAAAACAAAAAATAGCCAGAATTACAAAAATAATTATGTATTGGCATCAACTATCTGCCCAAATGAGTTGATATTTTTAATAAAGCAAAAAGGTGGAGGCCGTGTTTATTCATAAATTTATATGACTTTATGCCGTAGCCCAAGCATATTGACTGATTGATGAATTGATCGATTTTATAAAATGTGTAACTAATAGCTACACTTTGCATATAACATACATTTTAATCTTATTAAAAGCATGTTTGTACATATTGCTATAATTTACTGTGGCGCCTCTAGCTGTTCAAGTTTGAATTATATTAGTATTCTACAACTATACCTGTCTTTGTCCCCACTGCGCAGGAGCATAGGACAGTGACATGCTTTCAGACAGCATGAGAAGATGAAGGAAACAGTGATTTGATCATCTG
Organism: Enteromius trimaculatus; assembly: GCA_032361065.1. Taxonomy (NCBI): domain Eukaryota; kingdom Metazoa; phylum Chordata; class Actinopteri; order Cypriniformes; family Cyprinidae; genus Enteromius; species Enteromius trimaculatus. The sequence continues at coordinate 7,436,967 of JAUMHP010000072.1, read as the reverse complement.
ATTTTTAATATCTGATTTGTATCATTAATTATGTAACATTATCTTTTCTAATGATGTATTTTTCCTGAATTCATTAAAGCAATCCTTCTCCAAATGCACTGCTTTGTCAAAGCGCATTAAATACAGTATAAAGTTATTTTTATTTTGCTTTTATTTAAACAAACAAGTCACTTCTAAATAGTCCAAATTATATATTATTATAAATCAACACAAAACATGTTGCATTATTTTAGAAAAAAATGGTATAATTGCCTTATAAGCTAATACCTACATATTTTCCGTTTTGAGAACTAAGTGACAAAACAAGCATAACATTTAAGTACACATCGCATAAGTCAGGTTTTATTGACATTCAACATCAAATCCACCAAAAAACATGTTATACAATACTTATCTTATCATTTAGTTTATTATGCAGACAGGCATATGAAAGGTTTAAATAGTAGCACCACAGACGCTTCCAAAAACATTACAAATAACATCTACAGCATGGCACTGGTGGTAGCGATGAAGAGAAAATGAAAGAGAGAACAGTGTGCTTACACTGCTCAGAACACAATCATCAACACTGCTTTACAAACCCAGTGTGTACAGCCATGTGCGACGGTGCTAATTAAAGAGTCCTAAAGGACACTATATCTCACTGCTAAACAGTGCTAGAAATGTTCATTTCTGCAATCACAAACTTGTTGATTTAAGTTAGGTTTAAATAACGCAGCTCTCTGAACCAAGAAACAAGTAATAATTTGCTATCATTTTAAATGGGTGGGGGGAACTATTAAAATGTGGCATTGTCATTATACTACATCTAAATCCAAAACGTATAGCCATAACATTTACTTCATTCATGTCACTGAATTTGAAATGTAAAAAATAAGAATACAAAATTTGTGAAAGTGTCAACTTTCAAGAAAATAACTAGGCACTGATTACTGAACTCTGGCACTTATACAAGAGAGTTGAGGCAAAATCTTAAAAATGAGAGAATATTCTCAAGACCTCCAACTGGATTAATCATGATCGTTTTTAATGCGAGGACACCGTTTTCATTCTAACCTTTTCAAATACCAAAAAATGCACACTCTGAATGTGAGTTACTGACTTCAGCATAACATACAGATAACATGTCAAATACAGTAATTACAAAGGAGGGATTTTGTCTTTGGAATGTTCCAGATACTAGAATTGTATTGTGTAAAACAGCACGAAGAAGAGGCCAGAATGACCCACGTGTCCTTATTTGTGCTGGCCTCTCGCAAAGTGACAGGCAAAATCATAGCTGTTTCTGCACCTGTGTCCGCATATGTTACACTGGAAAGGGTTCTCATAACCATGGCAGCCCATGTGGATGGTGTAGAGGATGTTGTCAGGGAAATATATGTGACAGTGGGGGCAGTGATGGAGCATCTGGGGGTCCTGTACTGGGGTGGGCGTCCCTGGCTGACTGTTGGTACCGCTCGGAGTGCTGGTTCTCTCACTGCAGGGTCCAACTCCTGGGCTACAGCCGCTGTGGGCAGCCGGTCTGGGCTCGGGGGTGATGGGAGAAGAAGCTTGAGCCGCGCTGACAGAGACGGCAGCAGGTGCCATCACAGGCTGTTGGACAAGGAACGTGGGTTTTTCATCGGGTAGAGATTCCGCTCCGGGAGATACGGGTGCACCTTGCGCTTCAGGCGGGATGCTGGCAAGCTGACCGGCCAAAGTCGAAAGCTGATTTAGCGGGTTGTCCAATGCCAGGTCTTGCTCCTCTCTGGAGCCACCTCCAATCGCTCCACCAGCCTGTGCATCCTTTCCTAGACCGTTATAGGCCTCCTGATGCAAGTGAGCATGAGGAGGGAGATCGTGGGAGAAGTCACCCAAGTGGTGCTGCTCCGAGCTGGGCTTTTGCAATACCATGGATGGGGGGCTGAGGTTGATGAGAAGCCGGCGGCCGTAACTAAGCGAGTTTCCTCTCTTCTGCAGGACACTGAGCATCTTTCGGTGAGAGAGAGCAGAGCGGGCCCCCTTCATGGGGAGGAGTTTGTGTCTGCGGCGCCGGTGATGAGAAAGATTGCTGCGATCGCTGCAGCGGAAAGAGCATAGCTCACACTTGTAAGGCTTCTCACCTGTGTGAGAGCGCATGTGTGCCTCCAGGTGGCGTTCGTACGCTGAGGCAAAAGGACACAGGTGGCATCTATGGGGTTTTTCACCTGGAGAATGAGATTGAGAACATCTTATGAACTTGGTACCCTGGAGAAAAGAACAAATATGATTTACGATCAGTTTTCAATCTTACCTGTGTGGATGCGAATGTGCTCGATCAGCCGTGCAGTGCCTCTGGTGGCATAGTTGCAATAACGGCACTTGAGTTTACCATCATATGTTCTCTCAAAGCCATCCACCAACATCCCTGAACTATCTTCTAAGGACATGTCCACAGCTGGGTGCTCCAGGCCATTCTGACCAAGTTCTGTAAAGTACAACAAATACATAAATTAACTAATATTAAGATATGGGACACCTCAAGATATGATATTGTTCTACTAGAAATTAACCAATTTTGCATTCACCACACTTGAATCAGCAGTCACTATTCATTTATACTGTACACTTTTTTAGAGGCACAAATCCATGTTGTGAAAACTAAAAAATGTTTAATAAATTATTTTAAATCCTATAATTTAATAAAAACTATTATTTAACATACAGTCCTCAAATTCTCAACTAAAAACGTGATCATTTTGACAAATCTGATAAATTTGTTAAACGTTTTTTTATATATATTAATTAATATATATTCAATAAATAATTAGCTATCAATAGCTAATTTTTTTATTAAAACTGGAATTACTACTAAAGCAAAAATGAAGGTATGCAGATACATGTTTTAACATTTTCAAAAACAACACTCAGGAAGGCTCTCTAAGCAATACCTCCTTGGAGATCATCGCTGTCTTTCACTCCGATGACAGAGCCTGATATCATGTTGACATGTTGGGTCTGCTGACTCAGGTACTCCTGAAAGTCCTTCACAAAATCCAGAGGTTCTGGCTTCTCCTCGCCCATTGAAAGATCTACACCGTCGTCCTCTGCGGTCTTAAACGGGACCAAACAGGCTGTAAATAAAATTCAACGACAATATCATATAAAATGTAACTGAATGACAAGATACGTAAAAAATTCCTTTGAGCGTCAAAGAACAACAAAATGAAACTTTACAAGCAATCCTTAAGGCGTGAACCCTGTCGATTTGTCTACAATAACATGAAGCTACAGGCCCACGGGTGCAGTAAACAACATCGTCAACTTATAAGTTATACTGGAACTTGTGACGGTTGTAAGAATAACCAGTTGTATTAGTCTGGCTGTTATCCAGTTGACAAGGTAACAGGGGTTGCTAAGATAGCGAGTTAACGTTGACGTTACTAAGCGTTCCCAACCATAAGGCTATCATTAAAACAACATTTGACAAAGAGTTACCTTTTCAAGGGCGTCAGAGAAATTAAAACCACCCTCGTTTGTTCGGATGTTCAGACTGACGACCCGTTCTTTAACGAGATATTAGAAAAATCGGACAGAAAAAACATCCATGGTTATGATGGGCAGCTAACGTCAGCGAGTTAGCACGACTGGTTCAATTAAAATCAGATATTAAACGAGCTTTACATTTGACCGACAGTTGGCTCGACGTATTAGAAACATACTCCGTGTGTCATTTAGGACTGTGTCATTGGCAAACAAAGAGTAAAACCCGACTTTTAGGGGATAAAAATAATGCTCCGCGACATCAAAACAAAAGAAAACGCAGAGGTGAAAGTTCAAACAGGCGGTGCGCCGCTGAAATGATTCCGACTTCGTTGTGATTGTTGAACATTTAGTTCCTGTATGTCACTGTGAGTTGATACGCAGAGCAAACTAGACTTTTAATATTTTTAAAGTTTAGTTTTACTTAATACATTTCCATATTTTGATGTGTGATTTTCAGATGCTGTCTTTTTGCAAACAAATTAAGTGTTTTGTGATATTTTTTTTAACTGGCACTAATTTTAAAAGGCTATACACATAGGCTAACACTTTAATCACTTTTTTTCTGTTGGTCTTTTGTAATATTGCTTTATTTTAAATAACAAAAGCCATGTTTCTAATTCAAATTAAAATCCTTCTGGAAAGGACACAATTTAGAGGGAAAACTAACTATGTACAGATGCAGACTTGATGTTTCGCGTTTTTTAATTTATTTGTGTCACAATTCTGTAACATTTTATTAAAGTTACAGAAATCAATGTGATATAAAAATGTTAAATTTAATGTGATACTCTCACTCTCAGTCCCTACTTAGCAACGACTAACTAGCTATGTAATTCCATTTGGTTGATTTTCTTGTCATTGCATAAATAATTTAGTTAAAAGGAAAAGATATTTCTGAAAGTCTTCTAAATGCTTACTTAGTCATATTAATTGACATTCATATCCAAAAGGTACTGCATTACAGCAATGATCCAATTACTTTAAAAACATTTTAGTATTCTGCATCAAGTGCATTGATGATTCATCATCTTTTACCAGATTAGCTAAATACATGGATAATTTCCATATTCAAATGTCATGAGCAATTTGATGAGTACTTGAGCCAATTGCATTACTTTAAATAGCAGGATTGGCTCATTTATGTTTCATAGCGTTTAATATTTAACAAGAGGGGAAGTTAGCTGAAGATCGCATTGCCCCATTTGTGTCAGGCTTGTAGGAAAACCATTGAAGAGGGTGTGACAAATGACCAGTTAGAACGAGAGCTTTGGATCCTTATGACACTCTTCAGAGTTGTAATGAGAGGGTTCTAGTGTAACACTCAGCAATTCATTGCCTGTGATCATGGTTCAGATGACCAGAGAACAGCCTACCAGGCTCCTATCAAGGGTTAAAATGTTAACAAACAGTCTACTCATCCTCGGTGCAGAGTTGGACATCTACCCCTAACAATAAAAACAGTTGTTTTGCGTTATAGCAATAAAGATCAGATTAACCTAGCTCTTACTATCTAACATAATGTGAATTTCATTTTTGAATTCTCTTGAAATCCGTTGAAAGATTCCTGTCTCATAAATGATACTGCTTTTTTTTTTTTGATCTCAAACAGACAATTCTTCTAACCAAACATCATTAGTGTGCGTTTCTTATCCTGCCATTAATAGACCTGAACCAGCTTCATTTTATAGTTAAGACACTAGATGGCGCAGGATGTCAAGTTGTGACGACCATTTAGAGATATAAGATACTCTGAAACCTTAAAATTTCAGAATATTAAAATTAACTGTTTGTGGTGCATTATGCACAAAAAATTCAATGTCAGCATTTTGCTTGTTGCATATGAATGAGCAGAGGACTGTTTGTGAGGATGCATCTGCATTCATTTAAAGTGCCCTATTACAGTATATTAGCATTATTGAATGAGAATTATAAATTAAGTCAAACTATCAGGTTGGGTATTTACAGTCTGTGGTTTTTCCAGTGAAAAGCGGTGTAAACTGATCCAAAAGCAGCACAACAGCCCGACCTTGTGGAGTTGAACTACGACCCCTGAAGCAGTCAATTACAACACTTCCTAATGGCCTGTCCACACTAATGTTATTTTATAGCAATTTAATTATGCTCAGGTTTCCAGTGAAGCCACTTCCCCTTAAATAATTCAAGCAGGGTGACAGTAATTTGTCAGTTGAAAAAGATTAATTGGGGTTTCAAGTGGGCTTCTTTTCATGAAGCGTTATTGTTTTCAAAGCTGCAACACATGTGAAAAATAGTTGCATATATAACAGATAGCATGTATCATGTGTTTGGTCAACATCAAAATAAGAGTGAGTTAAACAGGAATGTAAGTCTTTTTTCAGTAAGTTTATTAATTATATTATAACAAATCTATCTCTCTCTCTCTCTCTATCTGTCTGTCCAAGGTATTTCTTTCTTTACATAGGCTACAATGCATTCAAACACCGTACAGGCGTCATGACATGAAGTCATTCGGTTCGTTTTGTTTGTACGGCTTATAGCTTCCTCCCTTCTCACTCTCCATTTTAATTTAGCATCTGCAGAGTGTCTGAAGCTGCTCCGTCTACACCTGCTCGGGGGTAAGTCAGACCAAGTTCCCCCGCTGCCCTAATTCACATTTAAAAGCCTTTGAACGAGCGGGCCCCCTTCTCTCCTCCAAAGCGCTTGATTTATGTGCTGTTTGTGGTTTTATAGAACGCGAAACAATTCATTTTCTCCTGAAAAGGAATTGGGTATTAATTTGGAGAAGGCCCCTGAGCACTTTTTTAAGACTCCAATCATATGCTGGAGTCATTTAAAGGCTGCCGTGGACATTAGCCCCTGAAGAAAGGCTTTTAATCCTGCTTGAAGAGCGCAGCTATAGAAACGGCTGCCCCAACGCCAAATCATTACTGCTAAAGGGTGAAGGAGGACCACGGCTGGATTTATTCTTCACGCCCCCAAGACTATTTATTTCTGGAGAGACCCTATCTTACGCCCCCCACCCTTGTGCGACACGGGGCGTGTGTAGAAGCAGAGAAAGGAAAAGAAATAGGATAAAGGAAGTACATATTAAGCTTTTCATTTTCCTGCCACTTAATTTCCTCGCGGCCGCCTGTGTAATGAATGTAATTGCTACCTTTGATGAGAACACTATTATCTGAATCACACTTTAAATGGGCAAACAAGGCCCCCTCCATCCTCTCTCTCCCCCCCCTCACAAAGCGGGTATGAGATCTCTAATTATGCGACAGAACAAGTGGTTTTTCTCAAAGCCGTGGCGTTGCGCTCGATTGCCAAAGAGCAGCCCTGGTTACATTTGCACAAAGGCGCAGATTAGCGGCGATACGCGCGCCACACACAAAGATGGGCGTTTTTATCATTAATTTCCTGCGTGAACCAGCGAATGTCTCCGTACAGGAAATTCTCATTTAGTCGAATGCCAGATTTAATTTTCTAAAAATCTGGTCCAATCTGGCTGCTTGGAATATGTGCCAAAAATCAAATGAATAGCCTAAGTATAGCGTCTAATGTGAATAAAAGGAATGCCAACATACGAAAACAAAACGGCGGAGTAAACTTTATTTAATAAGACTGAAAAAATATCTTACAGTATGAGTTTCATTATGTACGTTATATGCTTCAACTTTATATCTATAGATAGGGCTTTATATAGGCTACGCACACACAGCGCACAATTTCACTGCTGTTTTCCATTTAAATTGAATATTTTTAAAATAAAATTAAAATGTCCCATATTACTATCTACCTATCTATGTTAATAACAGCCTATATGTATAGCCAATGTGTTCATATAAATAATGCAATAAAAAGTCACATACTGTATATATCCTGAAAGCAATCATTTTACCTCTTCCTCGAATAGGCCTATGTGCTGGTGGGATCACGTTCTGACTTTAGTATGACACGCCGATTCTCAAACAGACAGTTCAGTTATTCATGAGGATTTATCTTTGCACATATCTCGGCGCGCACGCGGTGAATAGCTGTTTAATAAAAGTGTCGGGCTCGTCCTACAGATGACGTGACTTTACGAGGCGACGCACGATAAAACCGCTGTCACCTTATGAAGTCTGAACGCGCGCGCGTCCCCCGGTAACGTATTAAAGCGTCGTCGGAGAGATTTTCAAACGTCACAGGTGACAGCACGCTTCTATTCGGTCGAGCTCTTTAGCCGCGCCGAGATGCAAAAAACTATAAAGCAACGTCACAAATGACGAATTACACAATTATTCTTAAACGGCTGGCGTTTTGAGCTATATGCAAAGCCATTTGGCACCTTAAACGTGAGTTATTATTCTTCAAAGCAAGCTATACTTAAATGATAAAGTGATAATCAATTCCTTTGACTATGATGCCTCGCTTGGAGCCTGGGGGAAAAACTACTGATCACTTCTATTGGTCTGCAAATGATGGTACTTACAGCATGACAGATGGCTGGCAGGAGCGCTGTGTGACTTCAGAAAGGTTTATAATGTCTGAAACAGGCTGCCATTCGGGCCCAGTCAGGCAGCAGAGGAATGGGCCAATATTTCTGAGTGAAGTGGCATTTTAGCTGTATTTATCTGAGGATCTCTACACCAAAACCATAGGCACTAATAAAGAAGATGCTGTAATAGCTTTTGACTGGGTCCAGTCGCTCTGGATGGGGAATGAACTGTCCTTTGCTGAATTATTGTGGCCAAATGCCATTTGTACAGCCTGAAAAGTGGGGGCATTTATCCTGACTGTCAGTGCTTGGCCATAGCTCATAGTCCTGAATGATATCTCCCAACGCACAGTTGCCCCAATACTCGCATTTCATGCTCGGCGCTGAGAGGGGACTAATGGATGGCACTGTCTGAAGGCAGATAATTTAGAGCATCTTCTGTCAAATCTTTAAAACACATGGCTCTACACAAGCCAGCGGACACAGTGGAGTGCATCCAGCAGCACCACCCCTGTGCCTCCCTGCCACACTGGGCCACTGAACCAGGGAGATTCATTAGAAATGGCTTTTGAATTCTCTAAAAGCAGGCAGGGGTAGGGGTATCAGCTGATTTAACGCTGCATTTAGATAGAGTGTAGCTTTAGTCTCTTTTGTCACAAATGATTAAGATGGTTCTCTTCATGAAATGGGCAACTACCCTGGCAGATTAAGTAGATGTTTGTATTTTCTCATATTAAAGGGACACTTCACCCAGTTCAGAATTCACTCAATCTTTTTACTGGTAATATGTTTTCATGTAATTTTACAGCAAAATGCAGGTGAATGTAACATTTTTTGGAAGGGATAGTTTACAGAAGTGATCAAATCTATCGTTTACAGTAATAAATAAATACAATTTGACAGCTCGTTAGTTTTTCTTTAATATCTCATAATTATACAAGAAATATACATTAGGGGTTTGTTGCACCTTATAATTAATGTCTACTGCATTATTTTATTATTGTCTGTTAAAATAATTGTGTTTTGTGTGTATAATGCCATGCACCTTCTATATATACACTATCTCAGCTTGTGCTTGTAATGAACTTGGATCCAATCATCATGTGGCTTTCTCTTTATCTGTTTTAAGGTGTTGTTAGTATATGAATAAAATAATAATAATAATAATAATAATAATAATAATATTTAAAAAAAGATTTTAGTCATTTAACTTATTTTCAGTTAATCAATTACAGTGACAAACACATCTGCCAATTTTGTTTCAGTAAATTTCACAGATTAAAGATCCAAACAACACTGGACTGTTTTTAATATTTATATGGACATAATAGAGTTGTTTCGAAATATTTTCTGGTAGTGCAGAGGAAAGAAAGACCTACAGGATGTAAATAGTTGCCACAGAAAGTGTTGTAAGCAAAGTTTAATTGAAGTGAATCTAAAATCTTAATTTATTATTGCATGTTCATGCTGTTCTTGCTTGGCTAACTGTGTGTATTACAAAAATTAGACAGCATCCAGGCACAAAGGGCATCTCAGGCTAATGAGAGCTAATGAAACGGCCAATCCAATTGAGTATTGATTATTAATAAAAGCTTATCATTGTCCAATAGACTCCTTATCTCTTTTTCAAACTAGAGCAGAAGTTCTTTGTCTACAATCCTGTTCATTTTTTCTTTTGGGCTTCAGTTACTACTCTTTTACAAGCTGTTCTCTATAGCACCACATGATATTTCACCATGGAGGGATGACTCTCTGCCCAGTGTTTTCATTGACTCATTCTCTACTGTCATTTTTACACAAAGGTCCAGGTTACTTTCCACACCACAGTGGTTGGTTTTATTTTTCTTCACACAAGTTGACGCTGTAACAAGGAAGTACTCCATTACCTCTGTATTCTGTTTCTGAATGAATAGCTGTTCTAGTATTATTCACTTTCCCTGAACGCTGCTCTTATCTTGCGCTGTGCCCAGTAGGCCTCGTTAGTCACCATATGAAGTGAGTGGCCAGGTCATAATGGGAGGGAGGAATGACCCTCGACCTCCTTGACCTCTTATCGATCTCTGGGCCTAGTGCAGCTGGGCCTCTCTGTTACAATTCATAGGGGGAGGAATCTAAACACGACACAAACTGTACCATGCCAGTGTGCAGTTGAGGAGATCATTAATAACATGCATTTTACCTGTACAACACTGACAAGCCAACCAGACCGTGGCACGCTAGGGAGTTTATGAACACAAAAATGGGGCTCGTGTAAAAAAAGCAACAAAAGAGAATAGATAAAGAGCTGTAGATAAACAAAAGCCAATAAATCAATTTATCGGTCTGTCTGAGTTCTTAGTTGTTTGACATTTTTGGTGGCTGATGAAGTGATGAATAGTGATGAAGTACGTTAAATAACCTCAGTAGCAAATGCTATGATTATCTTAAATCACAGGAAAGCTGATCTTGTGGTTAAGATAATCATGGTGTTTGCTACTGAGGTTATTCAGTGCACTTCATAATCTTTTTATCACTTTATCAGCCACCAAAAATGTCAAAACACTATGTATTTATTTATTTATTTTTTGTTATGCGAGTAATATTTGACCTTCATCTTATTATATTCATCTTCACAAATAAAATATTACACTATTACAATGATATTGCTACAATATAAAAAAAGAAACTTAAATGTTTTAAAATGCAATTTTTTCCAGTTTTTCAGTCATCTGTAGAAATGATTGTCTTCAGTCCTATCATCCTCCAGAAATCATTCCAATATGATGATTTGGAAAAATAAATAAATAATCTTATCAATGCAGAAAACGTTTGCATTTGTGGACACAGTGATACTTTTTTCTGTTTCTTTGAACTGCAGTTATTTGAAAAAAATAAATGTTTTGCAAACTATAAAAAAAAAAAAAAAAGATTTTTCTAAGTTGTATACAAAAGATATATTTCATTGCCATTTCTTTGTTATTATTTGTAAATTAAAAATTGCTTCTATATTTTTTTCTGTGTAACATTATTCATATATTTAGTGTTTTCTTTGATAAATTATAT